>CAUYRT010023840.1:0-68180 GCA_963574885.1 Lepilemur ruficaudatus
TATGCCAGTCCGTTATCAGCTTTTGATAACAGTGCACTGTATTTCTGTTTAAAGTGGAATTTGTGAATAGTATTTTTCAATTCTGTCTGCTTAACAGTCCATCATGTCAAAGAAGACCAAGAGAATGCTGAAGAAAACACATTTTTTAATGAGGATTGGGAATTGCATTATTATCTTGTTTCTGCTAAAGATAAGATGATTGCTTGTTTTGTGATACTGCAATATCAACATTAAAGAAATTCAATGCTCATCAGAATTATAACACTCATAAGGACCACAAACATTTTAAATTAGAGGGAGAGGCGTGAAAGTTTTTAGTGCAGAAATTAAAAGATGAAAAGCAAAAGCAAAGACAATTCCTTCAAGCAGCAACAAGACCTGGAAATAATGCCACTGAAACAACTTATAAAGTACCTTATATACTTGGGAAAAGAGGGAAGCCTTTCACTGATGTAGAAATTGTGAAAGAATGCATTGTTGAAGCTGTAGGATGCTTAGATCCTGAAGTTTCAAAGTACAAACAATTACCTGTTTCAAGGAGAACCATAACTGACAGGCAGCATGAACTAGCCTTCACACTTCAAAAGGAAAATACATACTATTCAATCGCTTTGGATGATCTGATACTACTAACTCAGTGCAGGTTTTATAGTAATACTTCATTGCAGTCATAACAGAAGATTTTCTTTGCTACGAAGAGTTACTCACTTTGGGCACTCTTACAAACGGAACATGGGGAATAAATACCTGCAACAACTTTCACGATAAATGTTGTGAAGTTGGACTGCATTTCATAAATTTCCCTAGTGTATGTACAGATGGTGTACATACACATGACAGGAAAACATGAAGAGTTCATTGCAGATAACATGCTAAAGTTGAATGATGAGGTATTCAGTGTGGATTTGCTATATCATTCTAAAGTACGCTGGCTATCACATGGACAGGTGTTAGCCAAAATTTTATCTCTGCGTGAACAGATATTAAATTTTATGAAGAACAGAATTAGCAGTGTGAATTATTGAAAGAAGATTTCTACAGGAATGCAGCATTTCTGTGTGATATCATGTCAAATCAAAATAACTTCAATATTTCTTTGCAAGGTAAAACTAAGTCTATCTATGAGATGTGGCAAAATTCAACCAT
This sequence comes from Lepilemur ruficaudatus, assembly GCA_963574885.1. NCBI lineage: Eukaryota > Metazoa > Chordata > Mammalia > Primates > Lepilemuridae > Lepilemur > Lepilemur ruficaudatus. The sequence goes on from CAUYRT010023840.1 coordinate 1,147, forward strand.
TTCAAAAAAAGGTATCTTTTTTCAAAACACTTCTTCAAAACGAAATTTCAGATGAACCTTTTCTCCAGTTAGCAAAGGTCACTGATGAGCAGGATCATGTCATCTGAAGAATGTGTAGCTGTTATAGAACTATTAATTGGAGAATACAATGAAAGGTTCACTGACTTTGAGAATCATGATATCATGCTCAAATTAGCATTTCCCCCTCAACTAAGTTGTTATCACCAAGGCACCTAAGGAACTATAGATGAAATTGATAGACCTTTGCAGATGGTATTTTAAAGTCATTGTTTGATGCTAAGAAAGATCCAATTGAAATATGTAAAACTGTAGAATACCCATGCCTTCAACAACATGCCCCAAAAATGCTTTCTTGCTTTTCAACCACTGCTTGCTGTATATCTACATTGCTTTACCTAACCCAAATCAAGATGCCCTTAAGATCACAAATGACTGATACCCATCTAGAGTATAAACTGAAAACTGCACACCTCCATGCTACAACCAAATATTCAAATGCTTTTCCATCAAAAAGCTGACACAACAGTCATTAAAAGGTTAGTTAACTTTAAAATTAACAAATGTTTTCATTTTTGAAATTATTAAGTACACAATAGTTAAATTTTTATAAAATAATCATTTTTAAGTATATGTAATTGAAGTCTCTTGAATGCGGCCTTAGTTGATTACAACTAAATTAACGTGGCCTTCCAACATGAAAAGGTTCCCCGCAACCTCTGACTACAGGCCGCATCACCACAACTGGCTATTTTAAAATGTTTTGTAGAGATGGGGTACTGCTAGGTTGTCCAGGCTGGTCTCCAACTCCTGGCCTCAAGCAATCCTCCTGCCTCAGCCTCCCAAAATGCTGTGATTATAGGCATGAGCCACCATGCCCAGCCCTAACCTAAATTTGAGTCAAGTATACGAGGATGGAGGGGATAAGGATATGACTTAATAGCTGGAAGAGGAAAGAGATCTAAATCCTTATTTACTACAGCATGAAGTTAACAGCTAGCACTTAAAAGAAAGAGTCAGTACAGTACTAATGTAAACATACTGATGAGGGAGTAAATTCTGTAAGAATCAATTAAAGTTGAAAGTGGGGAAGGAATAATAGAGGACTGCCATTTTCACAAAAAAAATCTTACAGTAGTATTTGATTTTCAACACCAGGGATTGACAAACTGGTCCATGGGCCAGTTTCAGCCTACAGTCTGTTTTTGTTTTAAAAATAAAGTTTTATGAGAACACAGCCAAACTCATTCATTTATATACTGTCTATGGCTGCATTCATGCCGTAATGGCAAAGCCAAGCAGTTGTGACACAGACTTTATGTCTTACAAAGCCTAAAATATAACTATCTGTATCTGTACAGAAAAAGAGTAATGCCTGCTTTAAATTACATATGAGTAGAATTCTTGGTGGGGAAAAACTAAAAAATTAGGAAGAAAAAATTTTTTAGCAGGCCCATGATGTTTACAAATTTAGCTTAAAACAAAAATATTGCCATGACAGATTTTTGTTGCCAAAGCAAGGCAACAGGTTATAGCACTAAATGTGCTTCCATAATGGTGGCAGAATTTGAGATTCCGGCTTAGTTAGTAGAAATAATTTGGTATTCAATCCAGAAGTACATGATTAATCCTCAGATTAACCCCAGATCTATATGTAAAAACAATGACAACAAAAACAATTAGTCTTGACAAATGTTACGCACTACCCAGGACACTGCCCTTCAGGTTACAAGGGAAAAAGACAGTCCAGAAGCACCTATTTATCTTTAACTGCTTCTTTAACTGTGTATTTCCCCCTTGTAGCTACTAAAAATTCACTTTAAAGGTAATATCCAATATATGAAATCTGCATTTGTAAAACAGATAAATTAGAAAGTAATTGTTCTCATCACATGAGGAATCTCATGTATTTCAGGTAAGAAATGCTGGTAATCCTAACCAGATTTTAACTAAAGTGTATTCATACATAATTGTTCTTACACAATTGTTCAAAATCAAAGCAGGGATTTGGAAACTGCTGTTGGATACTATTGTTTCCAAATTTCCGCTTTGAGAACTTGCTAACATCTTTGCTGAACTGGGTATTTCTTTCCAGAGCTAGGTGTATCTTTCCATCTTAGTTAAAACAAGTTTTAGAAGACCAATGGTAATACTTGCATGCCTAGGGTTGACTCTGGGTAAATATTATACTATTTTGTTAAGAATTAAGTTATCATTGATCTGCCCTGGAAAATATCACAGAGTAATTCAGATTTAGAAACCTGATTTCAGAAAATTCTATTTTTAAAAAAGGCTCTAGAATAAGCAAGTCTACAATTACTTATCAACCCAATGAATAAAGTTCTTCTAATTTGTTATATATGTCTTCTTCTATAACTGTGTTTTTATGTTGCAATATTTGTGGAGGACTTAATCTGGGGAGAATATGAGGTTAAAAAGTGAGACTGATTTGAAAAGGGTCATTGTGTTGCATAATCCCAGGGTGTCACAGTGCAATTGTCAAATTGGAGCTCTGCAGCCATATGTAGCAGTGGTGAGTTCAAAGACGACTATACAAGCTTGAGTCTACATCATATGCAGATATATATATTGAGTAGTTACGTAGAATTATGCCTAACAGAACTTTGGGTTCTGTAATTATATGCAATTCATGTTTTTAAAGAAAAATAAGTTAATGCTATCAAATAAAAATTATATATTATAAATATATAAATATTGGTATAGAACTGTCAGATGTATTTATTTTTAATTGAAAAATAATTGTATATATTTATGTATATATGTACATATTTATGTATATATGGATATTTGATACGTGTATACAAAGTGGTATTTTGATAAATGTATACATTGTGAAATGATCATATCAGAGTAATTAGCATATCTGTGAACTCAAATATCATTTCTTAGTGGTTAAAATATTACGAAGCCTTTAACTATTTTGAAATACAGAATATATTATTATTAACTATAGTCACCAGGCTGTGCATTAGAACACCCGAACTTATTCCTCTGTTCTAACTGTAACATTGTCTCCATTAACCAAGTCTCCCCTTTCCAGTTTCACTATCCCCAGACAACAGCTTCTGTGAATTTTACTTTTTTAAATTCCACATGTGAGAGCTACCAAATTGTACTTCCATTAGCAATATATGAAAGTATGTTTTTCTATGCCTTTTTCCCATGTAATGTTATAAGACTTTTTGATCTTTGTGATCCTAAGTTGAAAACAGTAAGTCCTTATAAAGTTATTTTTTATTCACTTTACTGTGAGTGAAGTTAATTTTTATTATTAAACCACTTGTATGTCCTTTTTGTGAATGTCTGTGGTTCACATATGTTGCCTATTTTTTCTGCTAATTTGTTGATTGTAAGTTAATCTTTACACATTTAGAAAATTAGCCTTGGCTTATATGTATTTGCAATATTAGTATTTTCTTTTGTTTTTTAAGAAAATTTTTGTAGGTGAGAAATTTAAAATTTTCATGAGAGTAAAATTTTTATTGTTTCTATTAGTAAGTTTTAGATTATGAATAAAAAACCTTTTCCTCTAAAATATATTTTTCTATTAATAAGTACTTTGTTGATAAGTGTAGTTACTTTTAAGGAAAAAATAAAACATTCTAGTGCTTTATGCTTCTTAGCTTAGCTGCTAATATTTGGTAAGAATATGCCTTACTCAGGAAAAGAATGAAATGTGGGTATTTAATTTCCTATAATCACTCTACACCAGAAAACACATTTTATACTTACAAGCAAGTTTTAAACAGCTATAAATACAAAATCCAGTTGATACTTTGAGGCAGTATCCACGTCCTCAACAATGGCTAAGTAAACACTGCTTCATAGGTAGGGATACAATTCTGTTGAAGAACAATGGGTAAAAAATAAATTGCTTCCCAAGTTCTAATTCTTTTAGCTGGGAATCTATTTAGCAAAAATATTTTCTTTTAGGTACATACCATAATATCTACTTTGTAGATGACAAAGTATACAATGACATATACATTGGCTATATGCTTCATAAATACTAAATTTAATTTTCCATTCTTAAAAGACCAATAAAAAAATGTTACACATGTACTTCTTAAAATGTTTTTTTAAGGAAAGTCTTAGTTAAAAATATCAATTTTATAAATGATAGCATTTAAATATATTTTTTATTTTTCCTAAGTGAAAAAATGTCACATTTAACATTTTAAGCTATTCTTTAATTTTATTCAGAAAGCAAATTGAACATTTCAAGCTTTTCTTTATTACTAAGAAAGGAAAATCCTTCACTTAACTCTTTAACTTCAAATTTTAACCAGAACTTAAGGAGAAATAGACCAAAGATTTTATCAATCAATTAGACTAACAGTCTAGACCTGACCTCAAGATTACCTAGCTAGTTAGGAATACGGTAAAACTCAAAATCAGGTTTCTGAATTCAGTTTAGTGTTCTTAACACATTTTCTTCTAAAATATTTGTGACAATTTCTCATTCGTGACCCAACTCCAGATGTTTTTTACATTACAAATTGTATAAAGCCATTTCAAATCTTTTTGAAAAGAAATAAAATATTTAAAAAAGAGGTTTCTGAAACAAGTGGGCTCAGATTCATTCCTTTGGTAGTATTCCAAAACACCATATTGAGATAATGTCTGCATCTTGCTTATTACTGCACCAAGTTAAAAACTCACAAGAATGAGTAAGGCAACCTCTGCCAATAGAGACTTTAATTTCTTTTTCCCTCCTTATTTCTCTTCTGCCCACCTTCTGTCCTCACTTACTTCTCCCCCCTTTATATTTACTGAGTTCTTACTATGTGAAGGCATCATTTTACACAGGAAGACATAAAGATCATCTTTTGAGGCTCACAATGTTGCTCTAATTTAAAAGGCTAAGACAAATTCACAAATAACTCATTCAAGGCAGAATGTGATAAACTTCACAGGAGAGACAGAAAATGTTATGGAGATTTATAAAAGGAATACAAATATAGCGATACATCTCAAATAAACTTATTTTGAAGCTTAAAAGTCTACCAAGTAGTCTATGAACAGTTTTTACACCTGCATGAAAAAGTCTTCACAGTATTGGGAGGTATGAAGGAAAGCACAGCTTTCCTTATTTAAAGTTGACACAATGTTTGCCACGGAAAATTCTCAGGAAACTGTGGTTTTCACACACCTCCAGTTTCTTCCATTTCAAATAAATTAAATAAAAAAGGGAAAATACCTCATCATTTAATGGAAAAATTTTATTTTAGCATATGGGCATTTGTTCTGAACACAAAAGCATCTGTTGTTCAATTCTGAAAAGAATTTTGAGGCAGTACCTCTGAATGTAAACAATGATCTAAAAATAAAGAGGATCTTTCATATGCAATGTCAATCCTCTGAAATGCTGCCTAAAACAAACTGACTGTAAATGAACTAGTGGAGACAGAACATTAACAGCAGTACAATTTATTATTAATTGTACTTAATTTCAATTTGAGGTTTTATGTAATGATGTAAATCCATAAATTAATATTTGTATTTATTAAAAACATTTAGCAAAATATTGGAAAGTCCATTTGGCTGGATTATAAGAATTATGGTAAAGTAGGCATGGATATTTAGGAGGTGATAAAAAACATTTTCAAGCCACAATTATATTATCATGTGTAAATTCAACTAAGATTTTTAAATTAAATGCTGGAGGTAGATAAATGAAGTATTTTCCATAGGAGGGAGAAAGAACTATACTCTCTTCTGTTCTATCTACTGAAAGTTCCTATGTTAGATAAAATTAAAAAAAAAAAAACTGGGCATATATGAATATAGTTTTATGTGGAGATTAAGAAAGTTTGATGACAAATTTAATATATACACATAAAATGTTTTGTAAATACTACCGTGAGGCATACACAAGCATAAATTTAAGCATAAATTTTAAATGTTAATAGAAACATTAATCATTCAAGCTAACCATTTCTCAATCAACTGGAGAAAGTAATAGCTTTGTGGTATTTGTAGCTATTATCATTCCTTTTTTGTTTGAAAGGTGGGAGGACCCCATCAATGCTCTACTTCCTCTAAGTCACTGGGTCTGTTTTTAGGGGACAATGGTGATTATCTTCAGTTAAAGCTTACATTAAATCCCAATTACACCCCTTCCCGGGTTGTATTTCCAGGAGCAGATCAATCTTTAAATTTACTGGTCCCAAAACAGAATATGTATGTCCTATTGTCAACTAAAGAAGAACAACCACATAAAAATAAAACAACAAAAAAAGAAAAATAACACTGAATTCCATGTACTTATAATGAATTATAGACAAGCAGAGGCCAAAATGAACTTCTAATAGGAAAAGCAGTTACAAATAATCTTCCCTTTTAATATTGCAAAGTTATAGGAGTCAGTAATATGACAGGAAGAAATAAATGCTGGAGAAAATCAAAAGGGTAGAAAATAATAAAAAAAAGTTTTTTAGTAGTAATACAATTTAACGAAATAGCTTTTATAACATTTATCACTATTTTATTGATCTTTGGATATTATAATTTGGTATTGGTGGTGGCGTTAGTGGGAAGGAAGGGAGTGGAAGGAGAGGATGAAGCTGAGTGCCAGGAGAGAACTCCAGAATAGCTGAAGAGGCCAGGATGGTGTATTCCACATTGGCACTCAGTTTCTAGAAGAAGAAAAATGGAAAAGGTTGAGGAGATTATATAGGGTCCTGGGGTCCTCCCACCTTTCAAACAAAAAAGGAATGATAATAGCTACAAATACCACAAAGCTATTACTTTCTCCAGTTGATTGAGAAATGGTTAGTTTGAATGATTAATGTTTCTATTAACATTTAAAATTTACGCTTAAATTTATGCTTGTGTATGCCTCACAGTAGTATTTACAAAACATTTTATATGTACATATGTATACACATTTTATATATATATATGTAGATATATATATAGATATATACAATAGAAAGCAAAAGCTCCAAAGGCAAACTTGGTCCAGTATATTCTCCCTTGAAAGAATATGAGAATTATTACTGCCATTATTGCAGATCATGGACCACTTCCATCAACTTGACTTGCCTGAAAGAATGGTAAATGGACAAGAAATAGGTAAGGCAATCCTTTAGGGACTGTGATCATCTACATTATTACAAAGAGAAGCACATAACACAGGCACGCTCATTTTAACCATGTGTGGCTACCTATTCAGAAAGCTTACCAAGAACTATGAATGCATCTGTCCATCCATCCATTTGAAGAAAGAACAGAATGCTTCCTGTGAGTCTTAAATAACTCTTACAAATCATTAAGAAAACAAACTAAAGATTTGGGAAACCATAGGAACAGGCACTTCACAAAACAGGTATGCAAATTACCAAACAAAATGATAACATGTCAATGAAGCAATACAAACTAAAATTAGGTATTATTGTACATGCACTAGAATGTCTAAAATGAAAAAAAATCAGCAATATCAACTTCAATTATTAAAAGAAAGCTCATACATTGCAGATGGGGGTATAAATTGGTGTATCTATTTTGGAAAACTATTGTTCATCTGCTAAGTTGAACATATGCATGATACTGTGATAAAATAACAAGTATATATTTGGTCTGGTTCCTAGCCAGAGCTCCTAAGTCTCATGTAATTTCCTAAGTGATAAGAGTAATAATAAAGGTGAAAGGGAAGCATCTATTGTTGTAACATTTGCTTTTTGTCCCCAATTCCTGAAATGTCATATTCCATAACCAAGCAACTCCACTTTTATGTATATGCCCAAGAGGATGTTAGTGCCTCAAAAGACATGTATATTTATAGGGATGTATGTCAGCAAGATGGCAAAATAAGACTCTCTAATGATCATTCCCCTTTAGAAACACTCATTTGAACAACTATCCACACACAAAAATACCTTTATAAGAACTAACAATATCAGATGAAAGATTATAGCACCTGGGTATAGTACAAAAATAAGATGCATTGAAGAGGGTAGAAACGATAATTTTATATTATCCATGTTACCCCTCCCCAAACCCAAGGCAGCAGAGCATAGAGAGAGATACCTTCTGTGTGGGAGCAAAAAGGGGAGATGAGCACCAGACTTTGCCTGGGAGCCCCAAACAGGGCCTACCCCAGTTAAACCCAGCATCAGAAAGACTTCCATAGCTCCAGACTCCAACCTGGTACCCAAGGACTGAGGCTCCCTCCAAGTCCAGCTCAGCACCAGGCTGGATCCTGCAGCCTCAGGCTCTAGGCCAGCACAGCAGATTGTGTTCTGGGTTGCCCCAATGCCAGGCCAACTTTAGCGTGGCCCCAGCTTCTGGACTACCCTTAGCAGGGGCTGACTTCCATGGCCCCAGAATTCTGGTCATCCCCTGTGGTCCCAGACTGCAGGCTGGTACAGCTGGACTGAACCTCCAAGCCCATCCTGGTACCAGGCAGGATCCTATAGCCCCAGGCTCCAGGACTACTCCTGTGTAACCAGGTTCTGGGCTAGCCCTTTAAGTTCCAGGATCCAGGGTCAGCTGTCACACACCTAGCTTCTAGGCCAGTACTTGCAAACTCAGCCTTCAGGCCGGCACAACCAAACAGAGGCTCCAGGCTGATATTCACAGTCCCAGGTTCCAGGCTAGCCCCAGGCCATTGCTGGCAAACCTAAACTCCAAACTGGCTCCATGGACCCAGGCTCCATGCCGGCCGCAGAACCAGGCTAGGCCCTGTGGCCCCAGGCTCCAAAGGACACAGAGTCCAGGCCTGCTCAGCAGACCTGGGCCCAAGCTTGCCCTGGGAGATCACAGTATTAGGCTGAACCCGATGGACTCAGGTCTCAGACGTATCCCAGGGAACCCAGGTTCCAGCCCAATCCCTAAAGCCCCAATCAACAGGTCCAACCCAGTAGATCCAGGCTTCAGACCCAACCCCACAGATTCGGGCACCAGGCCAGCCACCTGCTGACCTAGTCACCAAGCCAGCTTGCCTAAGAATTCCAACAGCAACCTTGCCCTCAGATCATGCCAGATGGTCTGTCCAGAGTCTGGATGGGCTGAATGGAGAAAGACTTTTCTACACAAAGCCAGTATGAGAAAACTGAAGTAAGTACTTCTTCAGATACATGGAAATCAATGCAAGGAAACAAGAGACACAAAAAAACAGACAAAACCACAAACAAAAGAACACAGTAATGTCCCAGAAGCTGACCCCAAAGAAATGAAGATATACGAACTGACAAAGAATTCAAAGTAATTATTTTTAAGAAAGCATAGTGAACTTCAAGAAAATACAGAGAAATAATTCAATATCAGAAAACAATAAAAGACAAAAATGAGAAAATTAATAAAAAGATTGGAATTATACATTTAAAAAAACCCAGAAATTCTAGAGGTAAAAATACAACAAACAAAATGAAAATGAAATAGAGAGCATTAACAGCAGAAGTGATCAAGCAGAAGAAAGAAATCTATTAAGTTGAAGACAAGTTATTTAATAATACAGAGTCAGAGGAGGGAAAAAAATACAAGGAAAGAAAAAAACAGGATTTATAGAACAGCCTCAAAACAGCAAATGTTTGAGTTACAGAGTTTGTAAAGGAGAAAAGGAAAACACAGGGGTAGAAGACTTATTTAAAAAAATAAGAGCAGAAAACTTTCCAAATTTGGGGAAAGATATAAATATCCAGGTACAGAAGGGCAAAGGTCTCTAATCAGATTCAAGTCAAACAATACTACACCAAGACATGTAACCAAACTGTCAAAAATAAAAGACAAAGAGGATGCTAAAAGCAACAAGAAAAAAGAAGCAAATAACATATAAGAGAGTTCCAATAAGAATAGCAGCAAATATCTCAGCAGAGACCTTACAAGTTGAGAGAGAGTGGGACAACATATTCAAAGTGCTGATGAAAAAATCTGCCACATGAGAACACTGTACCTGGCAAAACTGTCCTTCAGAAATTAAGGAAAATAAATACTTTTCCAGAAAAACAAAAGCTAAGGGATTTCATCACCACCAGGCTTGTCTTACAAGAAATGCTAAAGGGAATTCTTCAAGCTAAAAGAAAAGGATAATAATTAGTAACACCAAAACATATTAAAGTATGAAACTCACTGGTAAAAGTAAGCACACGGTCAACTTTAGAATTCCCTAATACTGTAATGGTGGTGTGCAAATCACTAATATCTTTAATGTGAGGATCAAAAAGATAAACCTATTAAAATATTAATAGCTACAGTAATTTATAAAGGGATATGATGTAAAAAGATGTAAGTTAAAGTATCAAAAATTTAAAATGTGGGGGAGGAAGAAATAACAGAATAGAGTTTTTAAAAATGATCGAAATTATTGTCAGCTTAAAATAGGCTGATATAATACGTTTTATGTGAGCTTTCACAAAATAAAAACCTTTAGCAGATACATAAAAGATAAGGAATAAAAGCATATCACTAGAGAAAAATCACTTAATCACAAAGACAGTAAGAGAGGAAGAAAGGATCTAATAAAATAACCAAATAAGAATTAACAAAAAGGCAGTAGGCAGTAGTAGTAAGTACATACATAGCAATAATTACCTTGAATGTAAATTGTTTAAATTCTCCAATCAAAACAGAGTGGTTGAAAGGATAAAAGAAATAGTCTACTATGGGCTGCCTAAAATAGACTTACTTCATCTGTAAGGACACATGGACTGAAAGTGAAGAAATGGAAAAAGATATTCCATGCAAATGGAAAGAAGACAGCAGAGTAGCTACACTTATATTAGATAAAATAAAGTTTAAGTCAAAAACTATAAAATGAGACAAAGAAGGTCATTATATTGGAGTCATTATAAAGGGGTCAATTCATCAAGTAACAATTGTAAATATACATGCATTCAATACTGATGCATCTAAATATACAAGACAAATATTATGATGTTAAGAGAGAGTTAGACTGTTACACAATTATAGTAAGGGACTTCAATACTCCACTTTCAGCAATGAACAGATATCTAAACAGAAAATCAACAAGGAAACACCATTTACATTTTAGACCATATGGACCTAACAGACATATACAGAACATTCCATCCAATAGCAGCAGAATATACATTCATCTCAAGTACACACAGAACATTCTCAAGGACAGACGATATGTTAGGATACATATCAAGTCTTAACAAACAAGTCTTAACAAATTTACAAAAACTGAAATCATATCAAGTATCTTTTCTGTCCAAAATGCTACAAAACTAACTCACAGAAGGAATTTTTGGGAAATTCACAAATAGAGGAAAAATTAAACAACATGCTCCTGAACAATCAGTGTGGCAATGAAGAAATTAAAAAAGAAATTAAAAAGTATCTTGAGACAAATGAGATGGAAATATAACATAACAAAATTTATGAGATGCAGAAAAGCAGTTCTAAGAAGAAAGTTCATAGCAATAAATGCCTACATCAGAAAAGAAAGATCTCAAACCACGTAATGTGACATCTCAACAAATTAGAAAAACAAGACCAAACTAAGCCCAAAGTTAACAGGAGGAAAAGGAGAAAGATCAGAGTAGCAATAAGTGAAAAAGAGATCAGAAAAATAATAGAAAAGATAAACAGAACTTAAGAGTTAGTTTTTTTAAAAGATAAAACTGCCAAACCTTTAGCTAGACTAATAAAAAAAGAGAGAAGATACAATTAAATAAAATCAGAAAGAGGAGACATTATAACTGTTATCACAGAAATACTAAGGATCATAAAAGACTACTATGAACAATTATAGGCCAATAAATTGGAAAACACAGACAAAATGGATAAATTCTTAAACACATACAACACACCAGGACTGCATCACAAAGAAACAGAAAATCTGAACAGATCAACAATGACTGAATTGATAACATAATAGGCGCCTCCCATCACACACCTGATGGCTGCACTGATGAATTCTACCAGACTTTTAAAGAACTAATACCAATCCTTCTCAAACGCTTCTAAAAAATTAAGTAAGAAGGGATACCTCGAAATGTAAAAACTCATTTTACAAGGCCCTGATCCCAAAGCCAGACAGGGATGCCACAAGAAAACAAAACCACACGCTAATATCTGTGACGAGCATACATATAAAAATCCTCATAGACACAAAACTAAATTTGCTATGGAACAGAATAGATAGCCCAGAAACAAATTTACGCATTTATAGCCAACTGCTTTTTTTTTTTTTGAGACAGAGTCTCACTCTGTTGCCCAGGATAGAGTGCCGTGGCGTCAGCCTAGCTCACAGCAACCTCAAACTCCTGGGCTCAAACGATCCTTCTGCCTCAGCCTCCTGAGTAGCTGGGACTACAGGCATGCACCACCATGCCTGGCTGATTTTTTCCATATATTTTTAGCTGTCCAAGTAATTTCTTTCTATTTTTAGTAGAGATGGGGTCTCACTCTTGCTCAGGCTCGTCTCGAACTCCTGGGCTCAAATGATCCACCGCCTAGGCCTCCCAGAGTGTTAGGATCACAGGCATGAGCCACCATGCCCGGCTGCCAACTGCTTTTTGACAAAAGTGCTAAGAACATGCAATGGGGAAAGAACAGTCTCTTCAATAAATGGTATTGGGACAACTGGATAAATGACGTTTCATACATTAAGGTTAAACAGAGGTTGTAAATGAAACAAGACATTCTAAATAATTGATTTTATGTAATATTACCTAATATTAGCCTTCCAAAGTGACAACAACTGGTGAGATTGGGGTAGGGCAGGAACCAGATACAGGACATTTTATTTTGGATATTTTCAAGTTCAAATTAGATAATAAATACTGCTATGTTTTAATGTTAAAATTTAAATGGAAACATAGCATTATTAGGAAACGAAAAATAAATTGCTTCTCAAACTCTCCAGAAATTAAACATTAATGAAATACTTTTAGAATTTAGGAACTAGGAAGTTCAGAAGAATTTATTCTTGTAAAAATCTTGAACTATTATAGTTTTCCTTCTCAAGACAAAACAAACATATACTGTGCCTTGCAATAAAATGCTTTGAAATTTAACATGTCTAATATTAATTAATCGTAGAGAAGTGAGTACTCATCTACATAAATGTAAGATCAGAGTACTTTTTTCCCTTAAGACTGGAGAAAAACCTTACATATCATTCAATTAAAAGACTTCTTTCATCTTTTCAATTTCCCTTGAAACATATTCTAAACACTTTAGACTCTAATATTCAACAACTACTCATATTCCTGGTAAGGGCAATTAATAATCACTGCCATGAACTATAATGATGTCAGTAAATTGTTGATTTTCCCTTAGGTAACTTAGAGGGGAAGAAAAGTTAAAACTATGTAGTATCTGCTCCAAGTATTCTTTTATAACATACATTTCTAAATCTAAATATTCTCCCCTCTAGGCTAAATATATTCAAGACATTAAGTAAAAGCCAATAGTGAGAATTTGCTTTTTGTAGTTATACTAGATTTAAAAATTCAAAAAGAGTGGTCTCTTTACATGGATTCCAAAACAATCCCAAATAAAATAAAAACATAGGAAAAACCAGTATTTTGTCACAACTAATGATGAATAGTGAGATTATAGAGAAGAATTAATAAGATTCAAATGCAGATCAAAAGCCTGCTGAAATAGTGAAACCTTCAGAAGATATGGATTAATATTCTAGCCTGATTAACTTGCCTGTATTAATGTGGACAAGCTTATCTCTATGAGCTTTAGTTTCCTACAATGTATAATGAGGGAAATAATTCTCTTCCACCCGAGACCCCTCTACTAAAGTTGAGAATATTAAAAAATAAAATGTCATTGTACACAGTATACTTCAGTGAATACTGTAGCACTGAATATGCTTTAATAAATGATTCAATTTTAAAGATTAAATCAGTATGTGGTATAAAAATGACCAAGTATTTTTGTATTCTTTTTCTTACATGTACCTTATAGTTATTAAGATATAAGTTATCAGCTCTTTTTCTAGAATATAAACTCTTTGCAAGCAAGAATCTATATATTCTAGATTTATATTTCTAGAATATAAACTCTCTTGTTTTTCTACTGCTGTTAGCAATGCTTTCAAAAACCAAAGCGGGACACTCTTCTTCTTAACTACTAGCCCTAACCCCCACAGTAGCTACTTTTACCTGCTTAATATATAACACTTAGTGCGCAGTAAAAATTTTAACAAAGGCTTCTGAGAGAAGTAAAAAATCTTGGAAACCGTGGCCCTAAATCACATAGCATGCTGATTTGCACATGAAGGTGCCCATAAATACCTTTTGAACTAGTATTCAGATATCAACTTAGTTTTAGCAAAATTTGTAACAATTTGAGAGGTAATACAAATTTCCCTAACATTACAAAAACTCCTATTCATTTTGCTAAAGCAATTAATATTAGGAACTTCTACATAATTAATATAGTATATATTAAGATATGTTTTGATTTATTACATTGGAATTCTCCCATAACTTTCTGAGAATACTGATCCTCAAAAGCAAAAGTTTATGGAGGCTTAGAAGACATTTGAATTCTCCCATAACTTTTTGAGAAATTCACACTGTACCCACCAGAGTGAAAACCTTAAAGGCAGATGTGGGGGGCATGGAGTGGGACATTATATACAGAGAATCAATGATAAGAATTACAGTAGACCCTTCTTACAAAATTATGGAAGCCAGATGATAAAGTACAGAAAGATAAGCACTGTCAACACAAAATTCTATACTGAGTAAAAATATTTTTAAAAAATGGGTCAGGTGCGGTGGCTCACGCCTGTAATCCTAGCACTCTGGGAGGCCCAGGCGGGAAGATCGCTCAAGGTCAGGAGTTCGAAACCAGCCTGAGCAAGAGCGAGATCCCGTCTCTACTAAAAATAGAAAGAAATTAACTGGACGACTAAAAATATATAGAAAAAATTAGCCGGGCATGTAGTCTCAGCTACTCAGGAGGCTGAGGCAGAAGGATTACTTGAGCCCAGGAGTTTGAGATTGCTGTGAGCTAGGCTGATGCCATGGCACTCTAGCCCGGGCAACAGAGTGAGACTCTGTTTCAAAAAACAAAACAAAACAAAACAAAACAAAAATGAAGAATTAAAAACATTCTTACCAACAAAAACTGTAAAAATTTACTGTCAGCAGACCTACTCCTCAAGATACTTTATGAGAAATTCTTCAGCTAAAATGAATATAATACTAGAAAGAAACTTGGATTTGCAAAAAGAAATAAAGAATAATGAATACTGAATGAATGAAAGTAAAATAAAAATGATTGTTTCCTATGTTTAATGATTCCAAAAGTTAAATTGAATGTCCAAAGCAAAAATAGGAAAATGTAAAAGTAAAATATGTAACAACAGTAGCACAAAAGAAGGGATAAAGTAATTGGACATTCCCTACTATAAGATCATTACACTGCACATGAAGCAATATAAAGAGAGGCCACTACAAAAACAATAATAAAATATGTACATGTAATGGATCAACAGAGGAAATAAAAAGGAATCAAAAAAGATGCTCAATTAACCCAAGAGGGAACCAAAAAAGTAAGTAAAACAAAGTGAAGAAGATATGAAACAAATAGAAAACACCTAGCAATTGGTAGATTTTAATCCAACAACATCAATAATCACATTAAATAGAAATGTAAATACACCACTTAAAACACAAAGATTATCAGATTGGATAAAAGCAAGATCTAAGTAGAGGACTGAGAGGCAAATGGCAGACGAGAAACACCTCCAGCCAGAGTGTCTCTGCAAGAAGGAAAGATTTTAGATGAAAGTGAAAAAATCAAACAGGCAGATAAACATAGATCATATAAGGATTGGAAGGAATGGTGCATGAACCTATAGGAGACTCCATGGGAAGAGGTTGCGGAGCAGAACTGGAAGGAGAAAGGTATCGGCAGGGTCTAAACCCTGAGAAGCTTGGAGACCAGCAACAAGGGTAGGTGAAGTGGTTAAATCCTCCCCCGCCCCACTTGCATCTCACACTGCTAGTGGGATCCCAAGCTGCTGGAGACACCTGCCGATACCAACCCCGAGATGGCTACTACCAGTGAGCAGTGAGCCTCTTGAGGACAGGGCATGAGGCTCACAGCTCCACAGACCCAAGCTGATTGGCAGGTACTATATTGTGTCATTCTCCCCTTCCCAACCCCTACCTGCAGATGCCAAGTGAAACAATTTAGCCACCACCTGGAGGCATCCACAGGAAACGGATCTTTGTTTCTGGGACCCTGAAGTGGACTGTAGGGTACTTGGACTGTGAGCTCCCTACCCACTGGCCCTCTCCAGTGCTGATTGCCTGGTGACTCCAGCAGAGCAGGGCAAACCCCAAGAAACAGAGACATTGATCCAGCTTGGGCATCCTATGGGTGACTTGAGAACAGCATTCTTCTCCCTGTGGGATTAGGGATTGATCTCCAGGGCCCAGGGACAGGCCTGCAGGCCAGATCCTATACACATAGGTCTCTATCACATTGACTAGAGCCACAGAAGGGATATTTGTGAACTAGTCTTACTGAGGTGTCTATGCCTTCAGGGACAGATCAGAGTGGGTCCTAGCTGCAGTGAGCTCAAGGGGCAACCCTTCTCCTATAAAACACTCAACTCTACACAAGGTCATGGAAATTAAATACCCTGCTGCTCAACAATTATTGGGTTAAGGAGGAAATTAAGATAGAAATCAAAAGATTTTTTGAACTAAATCATAAAAGAGACAGAAGTTATCAAAATCTGTGGGAAACAGCTAAAGCAGTCCTGAGAAGAAAATTAATTATCCATAAATGCCTACATACAAAAGACAGAAAGACTGCAAATCAACAATCTGATGAATCATCTCAAAGGACTGGAAAACGATGGGCAAACCAACCCCAAACCCAGCAGAAGAAAAGAAATAACAAAGATCAGAGAAGAACTAAATGAAATCATTAACAAAAAAAACTATATGGAAGATTAATAAAACAAAAAGTTGTTTCTTTGAAAAAATAAAATTGACATGTCTCTTGCTAGATTAATGAGAAACAGAAAAGAAAGGACTCTAATAAGCTCTACCAGGAATGAAAAAGGAGAAATTACAACTGATACCATGGAAATACAAAATACCCCTCTATGAATACTATAAAAACCTCTATGCATATAAACTGGAAAATGTGGAGGAAACGGACAAATCCTTAGAAATACACCGCTTCCCTAAGCTCAGTCAGGAAGAAATAGAATTCCTAAATAGAGCAATATCAAGTACTGAAATTGAAGCAACAATAAAAAAACCTTCCTAAAAAGAAAAGTCCCTTTCACACCTGAATTTACCAGACCTACAAGGAAGAATCGGTGCCTATCCTGCAGAAATTATTCCACAACATTGAGAAGGAAGGAATCCTCCCCAACACGTTTTATGAAGCCAACATCACCCTGATACCAAAACCAGGAGAGGTGGCAACAAAAAAAAAAACTACAGACCAATATCCCTTATGAATATAAATACAAAAATTCTCAACAATATCCTAGCAAACCAAATTCAAGTGCTTATCAAAAAAATAAGCCATCATGACCAAGTGGGCTTCATCCCAGAGACACAGGGATGGTTCAACATATGCAAATCTATAAATGTAACTCATCACATAAATAGAAGCAAAAACAAAGACAATATAATTCTCTCAATAGATGCAGAAAAAGCATTTGACAAAATTCACCACCCTTTTATGCTAAGAATGCTTAATAAAATAGGCATAGATGGTACTTACGGAAAAATGATAAAAGCCATATATGAACATCGTACTGAATGGGGAAAAATTGAAAGCCTTCCCACTTAGAACTGGAACCATACAAGGTTGTCCTCTATCACTGCTTCCATTCAACATAGTCCTGGAAGTCCTAGTTAGAGCAATCAGACAAGAGAAGGAAATCAAGAGCATCCAAATGAGGGCAGAAGAGGTCACACTATCACTCCTTGCTGGCAGTATGGTATGATCTTACATCTAGAAAAGACTGAAACAGGATCTGCACCTCTCACAAAAATGAACTCATGGTGGATACGAGACTTAAACTTAAGGCATGAAACTGTAAGAATTCTAGAAGAAAATGTTGGAACAACTCCCATAGACACTGGCCTAGGGAAAGAATTTATGAAGAAGACACCTAAGGCAATCACAGCAACAATAAAAATAAATGGGACCTGATCAAATTTAAAAAGCTTCTGCACAGCCAAAGAAACCATCACGAGAGCAAACAGACAACCTTCAGAATGGGAGAAAATATTCATATGCTCCATATATGGATAAAGGCCTGATAAGTAGAATCTATATAGAACTCAGGAAAATCAACAAGAAAAAAAAATCAAACAACCCCATTAAAAAGTGAGCAAAGGACATGAACAGAATCTTTTCAAAAGACGACAGACGTATGGCCAACAAACATATGAAAAAATGTTCAACATCTCTAATCATCAGGGAAATGCAAATCAAAACCACAGTGTGATCAGTTAACTCCAGTGACAATAACTCAAAATATACCAACACAATAAATGTTGGGGTGGATGCGGAAAGATAGGAACACTCACATGTTGCTGGTGGGACTGCAAACTAGTACAATCTCTGTGGAAAGTAATATGGAGATGCCTCAAAGAGCTACAAGAACTATTATTTGATCCAGCAATCCCATTACTGGGCATCTACCCAAGGGAAAAAAAGATATTCTATAAAAAAGACATCTGCACTAGAATGTTTATAGCAGCACAATTCACAATTGCAAAGACGTGAAAACAACCCAAGAGTCCATTAATACATGAGTGGATTAATAAAATGTGATATAGTATACCATGGAATTCTACTCAGCTATAAAAAACAATGATGATCCAGCACCTCTTGTATTATCCTGGATAGAGCTAGAGCCCATTCTACTGAGTGAAGTATCCCAAGAATGGAAAAATAAGCACCACATGTACTCACCATCAAATTGGTATTAACTGATCAATATTAGCTGCACATATAGTAATAGTAACATTCATTGGGTGTCGGGCAGGTGGGAAGGGGGAGGAGGGGATGGATATATTCACACCTAATGGGTGCAGTGCCCACCATCTGCGGGAGGGACACACTGGAAGCTCTGACTCGGGTGGGGCAAAGGCAATATATGTAAACTAAACATTTGTACCCCTGTAACATGCTGAAATTAAAGAAATAATCATGAATAATAATAAGGAAAGCAAGATCTAAATATGCTATTGATTTAAAAAAACCACTTGAAGTATACAGACATATATAGGTTAAAAGTAAAGTGATGGAAAAAGATATATCATATAATCACTAACCAAAAGAAAGCTGTACCAGATATGTTAATTTCAAACAAGGTGAACTTCAGCACAAGAAATATTATCAAGGATAATGATAAAGGTCAATTCCCCAAGAAGACAAAAGAATACTAGAAATTTATGTGCCTAACATACATGCTTCAAAATGCACATAGCAAAAACTGATAAAATGGAAATATCGAATAGGCAAACGAACACTTATAGTTAAAGAGTCCAACATACCTCCCTTAATAATAAAGTAGGCAGAAAAATCAGGAAAGAAATGGATTGCCAGAACAACATCAACCACTTTGACCCAACTGATAATTTTCACCTAATTGATATTTATAGAACACTGATCCCAAGAGAATACATGATGATTTAAAATGCACATGGAATATTCACCAAGATATGCCATACTCTAGACTATAACACAAATATTAAGAAATTTAAAAGAACAGAAACCTAAAAAGTATGTTCATGGATCATAAAGGAATTAAACAAAAAATAACAAAAAGATACCTGGAAAACCCCCAGCTATTTGGAAATTAAATAATACATTTCTAATTAAACCATAGAAAGGAAATATCAAGGGAAATTAAAAGCATTTTAAACTAAAAAAAAAAAAAAGTCAAAATTTAGGTGACGCAGCTGAAGTAGTACTCAGAGGGAAATTTATAGCATTAAATGCTTACTTTAGAAAAGAAAGGTCTAAAATTAGTTATTTAAGCTTTCACATTAAGAAACTAGAAAAAAAGTAAATTAAACACAAAGCAAGAAGATGGAAAGAAATAATGTAGATTAGAGCAAAAATCAATGAAAGTGAAAACAGAAAAGCAACAGAGAAAAATAAATTAATACAAAATCTGTTATCAAGTTAAAAGTGTCTTGTGTAGGCAGCATTAGTAAAGTGGGTAGAAATGAAAAAGGGGAAATTAGCAAGGAAGAAGCAGGAGTAATAAATCCAAAGAGCAGAAGATCTGGATAAACATACTGACCACCCCATGTAATAGCGGTATAGTCTTAATCAGCTAATTTAATTCTTTTGGGGCCCCAGTTCCCTCAGTTGTAAAAAGGGAGTAAAAATTAAATCTTTTGCAGGGTGAATGCAGAGATTAAAGAAGATATTCATGAAATTGATTTGGAAAGAATACTATATATTCTTAACTCTAGTAAGCTTATCAGAATAATTGTTATATAACATATGAAATGCTATATTAAGTTCAACACACCTTTAAGGACCTTGTAAGGTATGGTATCATAGTAAAGCAAAATTAATAAATTACTATAAAATATTTTTTGGTGGCAAGACTGGAACTCAGTGAGGAAAAGTCATTTTATACTAACAGTAACTGGCTTCTTAATAAGTTTTCTCTTAAAGAAAAAAAATGCGATAAGAAAAATGTAAGCAATATAAATAAGGAACTTTTCATAAAACAATTATAATTTATTATAGATACCTTTTTACAGATTTTTTCAAAGTTGATATCATCACCAAGAGCAGATTTAGTCACTAGATCAGGTTTTAATTCCTATAAAAGAATAAAATAAATTAATTTTAGTTATGAGTCCAGTTTTAAATTGACATTATTGAGTTAAAATCCTTCCCATGTCTTGCTTTAAGAAACTCAATGTTAAATAAAATCTTAATTTTTAGAAAATAATCCCCATATTTCTTAATAGTAAGAAATTATCATGCTACTAAAAAAGTCACAGCACGATGCCTTTAACTGCTAATCCTCAGAGAACATACAAAGCAAGTATGAAGCAGTACTTTCAAGGAATTCAATAAAAGTAACTGTAACAAGGATTTTATACCTAGTCAAGCAGCTCTGCAAATAAGAAATATTTTCCTTAAAACTAAGTAAAATCTAGATGCATTTGGATGGCTTAAACTTTCCGTATCACAGCACTTCTATGTGAGTATTTTGTGGCAAACTCATTTATTGCCTCAGTTTTAAATACAACCACATGTGAAGTTAAAATAGAACACTATCTCCTAAAACACAGTTCATATGAAATTTAAAAATTGTGTTTAGTAAACATACATGGATAGCAATGCTGTGCTATAACTGGAATTTCTGTTCAAGTGCTATTTTAAGTAGACATCGAACTAATATATCAAATGGCTTTTTTAAACAAAAACTACAATAAATAATATACTATAAGGTTATTCATCCCTCCCTACACTTTTATTCAGAAGAGATCAGGTACTGACTTTCAGGCTCCTTTTGATGTGTTATTACAACCTGACAGATAGCAAGTACCTTAAATATTAGTATTCCCCCAAGAGAAAATTTCACCCAAAACTTTTCTGAATCCTCTAATAGTCTGCTATAGAGTCTAAGTTCATGCTAAACTGCCGTGATTTATAAGCTGCTCTGAAACGTGATTTACATACATTCTGACTAAGAATATTTAATACATTTTTAAAGGAAGAAGTTTTAAACATTTATTTTTATTATTCTAGGACTAAGTTTATAGTTTCAATGATAGATTATAATTTGGCTACAAAATTTAACTTACTCATGTTTTAAGAATATATAAATTACCCCTCAAATTGACTATGAAAGCTAGTCATTACAGCAAAACTTACTAGGATCCAGAAGATTAGTAGTTCAAACTGTAGGGGACGATGGGAATTGATGATCTTTCTGCCCTCCAGAGACCTTTGCTTGAAAAATCTAATAGACTAATTCACCACTATATCATCAGTGTACTGTTGCCTCTAGGTGAAAGGGGAAAGTATGTTTACAACCAAACTATTCTGTGTCAGGCTATGGGGAAGGAGATTGGGTCAATACAAAAAGTACCTTGGAGGCAGTAATCATGTTGACATTTTTAATTCCAAAAGGATCTCATTAGGGTCGGGCTTTTAACTTAATAAAATATTAAATACTTTTGTGTTTTCAAAACTGTGATTAAAATTGGAACACAATGTTTAGGTTATGAACGGTTAATCTCCAATATACGAAACGAAAAGGTGCCAAGAAAGTATGGTTTTTAGATTTTGATCTACCTGAAAATGAGGCAAACCATGCATTTCTCTGAAATAAAGAATCTGAAATAGTCTGTGAGAGAGTATCGACATCTAGATCTTCATGCTTTTCTACAGATGGGAATTTCATTGTGGTTACCCTTCAGTAACAACAAATACTTTATTTCCTAAATACTATTGTACTGTTTCTTAAACACAGCTCTAACAGAAGAAACTCTGATAGTTATACTCTATCATATTGCCAAGGAATTTCTCCAAATACAATATCATTGTTTCCCTCCTACACCTATTCTGTGTTCTTTATTGTAATCAAAGGCATCTCAATCCTCCGTGGTTCAGGTTAGACAGTTCAATCACCTGACACTGTGTGTCTTTTCATTATTACTTATGTTACGCTCCCATCCCCCTTTCTGCTGCGTCTTCTATATTGTCTGTTACATTTGTTTCCTCCTTTGGATTACAATTATCCTATCCCTTGGTTCAGGACTTCATTATGGATTGTTGGATTATATTAGGTTATTAAGTATGAAATGTCCTATTTCCTTAAGTACTAAGTTTGACAGTGGGTATCTCTGACATTTCACTTTGATACCTCATGTTTTATTTTTTTGATCAAGGTACATTCTCAGTTTTTCAAAGGCATGTTTTGGCTTGTGATTATCTTTTAATTTTTTTTAAGAGCAATTTTTATGAAACCATAGATAAGTCAAAAATTTGTGTTATTTTCAAATATGAGTTCTGTTGTGAAACTAATACAGAGCAGACAGCTCAAAATATCAACAAAGTGTTTGGGAAGGATGTGGTTAATGAACGCATAGTACTTTGATGTTTTCAGAAGTGCCCTTCTGATGATGTTAATCTTTAAAAATAAGCCACGTGGGCAAACCTGAGACCAAGATGAATAATCATGATCTGAAAGCCACAGTGGAAGCAATCCATCTCAACCTACACGTGAATTGGCAAGATTTGACGTTACTATTCCAACAATATGAGACCATTTGAAACAAATTGGCAAGGTAAAGACGCTGCATAGATGGGTTCCACATTAATTAAACAACGTCAGAAGAGAAATTGTTTTGAAGCTTGCTTTTCTTTGCTGTCACAACATAAAGGCAAACCATTTCTATACCATATTGTTACGTGTGATGAAAAATGGATTCTTTTTGATAATTACAAATGTTTGGCACAATGGTTGGATAAGGATGAAGTGCCAAAAAAACAGTCCAAAACCCAATATTCATTAAAAAAAGCTAATGGTGTCTGTTTGGTGGGTCCAGCACAGGTATTTTCCACAATAGCTTCATGAAACCTGGTCAATCAATTACAGTGGATGAGTACTGCAACCAACTGGATGAAATGATGAGGATGTTTATGATTAAGCAGCTGAGATTGGGCAGTAGAGACAGGCAATCCTCTTGCAAGACAACGTTCGATCACATGTTACACAAACGTTACTCAAACTACAGTAGCTGGACTTGGAAACTCTTTGTCATCCACCATATTCACCAGACCTTGCACCAACTGACTACCACTTCTTCCAGGCTTTGGATGACTTTCTTGCAAGGAAAAATATTCAATTCTCAACAAGCTGTGGAGAATGGCCTTTTGTGATTTCATCACCACTCGCTCTCCAGGTTTCTTTGCTGTTGGCATTAACAAGCTACCACTGACATGGCAAAACTGTGTTTATAGTTTAAGACTGTACTGCTTCTTGTCTGAGATATAATAAACTTTTGATTCAAAATTGGACGTTTCATATTTAACGACCTAATTCTAGCCTAACTGGTTTTTTTGCCCAGTAACTTCAAGGCCCTTATGTCACCATCATGAATACAGAAAGAAAAGAAAGACTTTCAGTCTGACATTCAAATCCTTTCATTATCTAGCCTCAATGTACCTTTCTGTTCTAATTTTATAATGCACTGTTTGCAGGAGTCATACTCTATCAACTCAGTTTTACATAGAATCCCCTGAATAAAATTTTTTTTCCACCCTCAGTATCTTTGGTAAACTATATACTTTTTTAAATTATTGTCTTTAGAATACCTTCCTCCAACTGGACACCTACCTTCCTTATTCCCTTTCCCTTCAATAAAAATCTGTCCATGTTTCAAGTCTTGGTTTCTAAATACCATTAACCTGAAGCAGAGCTTCTTACAAAAATGATTACAGATATGAGGAAGGACAAGTATAAGTCCTGCCACAGTTTCTTATAACAGAAAAGGAAGGACTAATAGGGTTCGAAATGGGGTCTTAAAAATGTTGTAAACCATAAACTGGCTTAAAGGGGTACCATTGGCCAAATTTAGGTCTCAAAAAGAATATGGACAGCAATGAATCTATAACCATGTATTGTTCAAACTTGGACCCATCTGAAAATAAAGCACTATTAATTAACATGCTGGGACATGTGGTGAATTATAATACAGTCCCAGGGAAAGTCGGTCAGATGGTCACCCTAATTATAATACTTAGCAATATCTGCTATCTCCAGCAAGATCTGCTCTCTATTTTCTCTTAATCCCACCTCATTCTCTTTTGTCCCAATTACTCCAATCTCATATTCTTTTAAGTCCCCAGTTCTCCAGTGTTAAATTTAATGAACAGGTATTCCTCTTACTTGATACATCAGCAGTATCTGACCTTTCCCTTTCTTGGCCTATCATTAACTTCTGATAAGTTAATTATTCCTTTCCCATTGATACACTTTCTTCATTTGACTTACAAAACCCATATTCTTGGTCATTCTTTCTTATTCTCCTTTGCTTTTAATAGTTCTTTTTCTTCTCTCTAACTTAAGAATGGAGCAGGGCTCTCTTGGTATTCTTCCTCTACTATTAATATTATTTAACACTACCTTAGTGATTTTATTTAGTTTCATGATGAAATATCATGTGTGTGTGTGTATATGTGAAAAATTCCCCTAAATCTCTGTATCTAGCCCAGATCATTCCTCTGAACTCCAGACTTATGTATCCAACTACTTCACATCATCATTCCTAATCTTTCCTACTCTGATCTATTTCTTACATAGTATATCACCTACTAACATGGTACATAATTATATACTATGTTGTTTCTCCAACCCCTCCCCACAAAAACATACAAATGATAGGTATCTTTGTCTACTCTTTTCCTCAGGTTATCCTAAGTGCCTAAGGTTATCCTAAGTATATGGCATTTGGTAAATGTTCAACAAATATTTATTGAAAAAATGGATAATGAAATAATTTTTACTTGCTAAGCATTATACATTGTTATACTGAATACCTCAGCTATCTCAGTATTGGGTATAACATAAGTGAGACCTGCCACTAAATACCACCCCGTTCAAGCACTATGGCAGAGAGTACATTTTGTAACTATGTCTTTCATTCAAGTTTATTATTTTTTGATAAATAAGAACACATCAGTTAATCTTTACTCTTATTCATGTTGAGATCTGAATCTATTAATAAAGCACTATCCCTATTAACAAAGACTTTATGTAGAGAAACTAGTAAAATAATCTAAAAACTTTATATTTCTTGATTCTACAGATACTTCCTTTACAATTGAAACAAAAAAACAAAACTCAAAATAAAACAATAAAGCAGTATAAATTTAAGTTTCACCTCCCACAACTTGTAAAGTTCTACTTAGCTTCTAAGACTCATCTTCCTATCACAGGATGCCTTTCTTAAATCCTCTCAAGTAGTGCTAAGTGTCCTTCCTTGATGGTGTCTGTTAGTGTTTTTTTTAACACATCACATTGAAGCTCTCTCTTCATATGTTCATCTCTCTCATTAGACCATAAACTTTTCAACGACAGGCAACGTATTAATTCCTATATTTCTATAAATTAGCAGTGTAATGTGGCATACAAACCATAGATATAGTATAGTTTTGCTGAGCTGAAATAAAGTGCTTTGGTCATGAGGATGGTTCTGAGATGATATTATAAAAGTGTGTGAACTTTCCTGGCAAAGTATAGACCAAATGATATCAGGTAAAACTTTTGGGTTTTTTTGGCTGGCATGGTGGCTCACACATGTAATCCTAGCACTCTGGGAGGTCGAGGAGGGAGGGCTGCTTGAGCCAGGAGTTTGAGGTTACAGTGAGCTATGATGATGCCACTGCACTCTACACAGGGTGACAGAGTGAGAGTCTGTCTCAAGAAAACAAACAAAAAACACAATACAATTTGTTTTTTTTTGAATTCTACAGTGACTAACTGAAATAAAAAGAACTATTTCAGCTTCTGGTCTAAAGTCACAATGCAGCCTGGGCAATCATGATGGATTGTGTGGTATGGAAGATCTCCAAAAGATCTCTGTTCTGGATCTCTATGTCATTGAATAGTTTTGGCGTAACTTTTTAAAACAGTGTTGAAGGCAATAGCTATCTTAAATAATATTTCATCTAGCCATTTATATGGAATAAAAGACTAGAGAAATTTAAGTTCTTAAAAAATTTATTCAAAGAGCACTATGCTAGGAATGTTGATATTGTATATTTTATTTAATCACCATAGGAAATAAGTCAAACAGGAATTATTTTCAGTTTTAAGATGAAGAAACAAACTCAAGGGCACACAATTAGTTCATGGTACAAATGCAGTATCAGTACAACTTGTTCAAATTTCAGGAAATGTGACATAAGTCACAGGCTTTATTCTTTGCTTTTGTAATGATATCCTTCTACATATTAAAAGTCATCAACACATTACTGATTTTACTTCAATAAACTCATTGATATTTAATTCACATTCTTAAACATGAAATGAAAAATGTGCTAATAGCAAAGTCTCAAGTGTTATGATTAGATGAAGTATAAGAAAAGATAAAAAATTCACAAACAACTTTGAAGAGATTTATCTTCATTTCGATTAGAAAAAATTTAATGGCATTTTGCTATAACCCCTTAAAAATCTACTTAAGGACATGCACATTAATATTTGAAACACGTTACTGAGAGCCTTTTATGTGCAGAACACCAGGAATTATGTAAAAAGCAATCAAAACAGAGAGTTTAATGTTTGAAATAATATGCAAATAATCTGATATAGTAACACAAAGATGTATTAATAACAGACTGTTAAAAACTGATTATCTAAGTAATATATCAAGATGAAGTAAACAGTAATTTCTGTTTAGTGTGGTAGTCCTCAATGGTGTGAACAATAAAAAGATAACCAAATTACTGGGGAGCTTTCTCCAATTGCACAAAACTCCCATCCATTATGATATATGCCCCCAGGCATGAATCCTCATGCACGTATTCCCATCTTACCCAATGAAAACCACTGTTAGTAAAGGCTGTGGCTGTGACAATGATTCACTCTGGTTTTGTAAGAGTATGTGTAAGGTGGTGGAAAATGCTGCCTTGTTACCAGATAAAACCATAGAAACTTAAAAAACAAGAATATACAAAGTATATGTAGGGGATATAATGTTGACTATAGTCTGTGGACAAATAAGTATGAGATATAGCTCCTCAGGAAGAGAGGCCAACTGATGAAAAACGCCTGTAATATTCATGAGGAATTAGACTTCATCTGGCAGACAATAGGAAGCTAATTTAGGTTCTTGAACAGGAGAGTGATATAATAAAGAAAGTTTACTACTAAGAAATTTTATTAGTGTCAGGTTTTTGCTGGCAGCCAGTTAAAGAATTACTAAATGTCTACAAATAGTACTGTCTCACTTTAGTTCCAAGTTGAATTTCATGTCAAAAGTTGGATTTTCATATTCTGAAATCTAAACTGAATGTATTTTTCAACTATAAATTATTTCATCAATATATGAAAATAATTATTTCAGTGTGCAAAAGCTAAAAAAACTAGCATAATTCAATAGTCCATTTGCATTTCATTTAAAAATGGATATTAATTAAGCATAGACATTAGCAAATAATTTAGCCAAGTGAAGCTCCACCACCTTCTTTATACTATATAGTCCTATCTCTCGCAGTAGAAATATCTTTTAGAAAACAGAGCAAAGTAGCTTACTTAACTCAAGCGATTAAACATGATTGAATTTTTATGCCCAATAAAAACATCTAAACTGTTCTTGGCACATAAAATTACTTGCTTCTGTCAGGTTCAAAGAGGTAGGCAGAAAAAATGAGATCCAGCAATTACATCAGTCAGAAGATTCTCTGCAGAACACTTTTACATTCTATGGAATGAATCAGAGTAGACAGACTTTTTCATTCTGGAGATTCCATTCTTACAAAATGACTAGACTTGGGGAGAAAAGTTCATTGTTTTGAAGTAGAAAAAACATGAGTTTTAAAAAGGTCTAATTTTGTAGAAAAGTTTAAAGGAGTAAATAAATTATTTAAAACCACTTTTTTTTACATGTCTTTTCAGGATAGCATGTTAATAATAAAAATAATGGGGGTGAGAAATATGTATTATTTATTATAGTACATATAAAATAAAGAGAGCAAAATTTCGGCTTGATATGAACTACTTATATTAGCATATTTGCTCCTGGAAATTTTTATCTACACCCTTTTGCAAGTTTAGTTTTCCTTGACCAACCACAAAGAGTTAAAGAAAAAACAAATGAACAAACAAAATTTTAAACTTAATAAACAATTATCAAAGACCACAGCCCATTTTTCCCTCAACAGTGAATCACCTAAGAAATTCATTAAAAAGCTTTAGGGAAATTACATTAGGTGATGAGGAAATCTTTTCCTGTAAGTTTGGAATCATAGCTAAGATGTAGGGATATATTAAAAGAGATACAGGGATGTACTAAAAAGAATACAAGGAAATGTTAAAAGAAAGTGGTCTTTAAGTACAAGAATAAGACACAGTCTTTCAAAACCTGTAGGAACTCAAGCTATTTGTTATTACAAGTTCTAATTCAAAGTAGTTTCTTTAGAACACCTTTCAGTTTCCAGTAAGTAATCTTTTCTAAGGGTTCATATGATTAATAAAATCCTTAGTTCCTTTTTAATTATATACTCATGTGTTAATAGTTCAACAAGCCTACATCAATTAATCTAGCGCCACGTTACATTCAAATTTATTTAAAACAGTGCCATGTTTGGAAAGAAATAGTATTATTTGAAACATAACCACTGCTACTAATTCTTGATCCCAAGGCAATTGATTATTTTGATATTTAGCTTTCAGATATTATTTCTAAATGTTAAATACACATACAAAATCCTTTATGCATAATCATGTACTATCTTTAGAAAGGCCCAACTATTCCAATTATACCAAATTATAAACATGTCTTATTTTTTACAAGAGGAAACGATGATATATTTCATTATTTTCACTTTTGAATTAAAGTGACACTTACAATTATAACACAAAACACATCAATATTTTATAATACCTAACTACTCCCAATAAAATTTTATATTTAATAATTAATGTAAGAGAGGTTAGTTAGTAGATTGCTAAAAACATGTACTAAATCCTGGGTTTGCCAATGCTCTAATAATGTGACTTTGGGCAAAGCAATTAACCCTTAAATTCCGAGTTTCTACATCAGTAAAAAGGAGATTAGAGATAATATATGCAGGCCCTAGCAAAGAGCCTAGCACAATAATAACTAAAATTATTACTCTGTTTACAAGCCATGCTCTTACATACGAAGTTGAGCTGCCTAGTGCTATAAATAATATATAAGTCTAAGATGTAAAGTCTGTTGCATAAAATAGTATTTTTGCTATTTAACTGGAATTCAATTAAAGAATATTAAGGGAATCACAATGAGTAACATTAATATTTGTGATTAAACTGTCACTTTTTCCATGAAGCCTTCATTGATTATGAGGTAGAAGTAATCTCTTGTTCTTTTAAAATTTTCAAAGCATCTGTTATAACTTATCTTGTTGTTACAATTGTGCATACCAGCTCCTCCTAATTTTGCTCAAAAATCCAAAACTTTTTGAGTGCCAACATGACACTTACAGAAAATGCTCATTGAAGCATTTTGAATTTTGAATTTTTGGATTTGTGATGCTCAGTGGGTAAGTATTATATAATGCAAATATGATAACATCTGAAAAAATGTGAAATCCAAAATACTTCTGGTCCCAAGCATTTCAGATAAGGGATACTCAACCTGTACTGTGTGATTTTGCAGAACAAGAACAATGAATTACATGGTACACTACCTTCCAAAAAGATAGGCTTAATATGTGAAAAAAATTAAGTCAGTAAGGTAGATCTACAAGCCATTGCCCACTCTAGTTATCTGCCTTCAATCTTCTTTCCTTCTAATCAATCCTCCAGTCTGCTTTCAGCTTTATCTTTCTAGAAAATACGTATTACTCAAAATACATTTGATGTGTTCACATTTTCTAAAAGGCTTTAAAATGTAATCTCCCTTACCATTTACCACTATCTTTAATCTTTTATTTCTCCATTCATTCCATTTTCCAGCTATGACATTAATTCACTGAAGAAGTGCATGCTGAGTGCTTACATGACAATTAATGCACTAAGCACCAAGACAGAAAGACCACATCCCATTCTCAAAGAGAGATAGGAAAAGAAATAATTACAGTTCAATGTGCCACATACTATAACAGAAATACAGAGTACTGAGCAGCCCTTCCAAATCAAGCCATGTATTTACAGACTTGTATACTTTGTTTTCAGTGTGCTCTATTTATCTAGAATGCTTGCCTCCATGCAGAATCATATTTATTCTTCAAATTCCAACTCAATGTCCCCCACTCTGTGAAGCCTTCCTCAATCATATAAGGAATTAAAACCAAATCAATTGATTCCTTGTCCAGGTTACAACTCTGATTTTAACACTGGTATAGTAGATACTATAGAAAGACTCATATGCTTGTTTCCAACAGAACACTACCTTCTTCAACAGGAAGAATAGAAATATATTCATTTATAAATGTAGCAGATTGTAAATTAAAATGTATTTAACTAATCTGAGTATACAATATGGAACTTATAATAGCTGTCCTGGAAATTCCTAATCTTTTTCATTTGTATTTTTTATTTTTCTTTTATGGCTACAGATTTTATAAGTAATAACAAGATATACAATCATTAATAAACTGGGATGTTATCTTGTGACAGGCAAAACAATTGTTATTAATTAAGTACAACCAAAATCTGTTAAGTTCTATTTTAACATACTGAGTTTCAACAGAAATCAGGAACTAAAAAAGTGAGCATTTCTCTCCCTACTCTACCCATATATAAAATTGATATATCTTGTAAAGGGTTTGGTTAGGCTTTACAGGGGAAAAGAGAGAACAAAAGTGAACTGCACAGGTTCACTGTAGATTGCTAAGAAGCATTCCCAATAGAATTATTTATATTTCTTAGAAGACTATATAATTTACATAATTTAGTGACAAGTAGAGAAATCGAATAAAATTCTTCATGTTAAAGAAAAAAATAGAACATTATTCAATTGTCTTTGTTATCACAAAATATTAATTCCTTGAGAAGCCAAGACACTAATATTAGTTCTAACATATAGAAAAAACAAAAACACATGGTTTCAATTAAAATAGAAATCGAACAACATAAGATGTGTTCAAGTTAATGATCATAAATGTTTGAAAATAACTTGTCTCCATTTAACCCCAAATTGAGGTGACATGTAGTTGAAAAGAAAAGAAACTCCTATTTTGTAACTCCAGTTATTTACTGATCTTATTGCTGCTTTTCTCTAGGGTTCTTTGTCTCCCATTGTGTTTCCAACAAAACATGTTGTAATATTTACCCCTTTTTCTCAAGCACCACATTATTTCAGACTGGAATTATGATAGTTGTACTGGTTGGCCAAAATTTTTGAATTAATAGTTTAAAAGTACTTTGGATACTTTCAGTTATTAGGAAATGTTCTGCCAAGGTTTAAGTTCAAATTTCCAGAATTACAAAACTTAAAAAATGAAATCAAAACAAAAATAAATAAACATTTTTAAAAAATAGCTCATGTGACACTGCTTTCTTACTTCCTATTCCTAAATCTTGCTTACACACTTAGTAGCCTTTGAAGTAGACTTATTCAAATGAAGAATTTCAGAATCAGTTATTTATTCAAAAATTAGCTGTATATTATGACTCAGGAAATGGCAATAGCATTTTCATCACTTTTGCCAACAAAAGCCGACAACTTGTTCTTTGCTTGCAAATAGAAGCAAGCAGGTTCAAAAACAGAGGACAGATACCACTTATTTTCCACATTTGCTCTTATTTAGAAGACAAGAATATTATAAGGTCATCACAGACTTGATACAGTATCTTTATATCAGCATGACCTACAATGAGAATCATGACTCCTAAATTCTAAAAATGCAACAGTGTTAAGGGTTTCAGGAATATGACCTACTGAAAATACTAACTTAAAGCTGCAGAAACCACATGCCAGAAAGCAAACTGGGATTTCAATGTGATGATGTGTTTCTAAACGCTGTTGCATGAATATGTGGAGAGCAGTATATACTAATCTTTTAAAATACCACCAGGACTTCCTCTTTATCATTTCAAAGGTCACAAATTGAGTATAGAAGGCTATTAAATCAGGGCATCTTGCTCTGCTTTAAGAAGCAAGAAAAGTTCTGCCACTTAAAAATTAAATTTGAAGTTATATGGCCTTAGAGGACTGGCTAAGGTGACTCTGTAAAATGAAGTGCCTTTTTATTCTTCTGTTTCTGATACTGACCATTAAAAACAACAAAAAACAAAAGTCTTTGGTTACAGACTCTTCTTAGTAACAGTTCAGCAGTATTCTACTTATCTTTAGAGACTTAGAACAACCTCAATACTGGAGACGTGCATATATAAAAGTGCATTCAAAGTCAGTCAGTCAGTTAGCCAGACAGCATCCACTATGTACCAGACACATTACTAGGTGTTGGGGACAATGAATTGAGTAAAACAACCCATTTACTTGAGACAAGTTCTCTCTAAGTAGTAGGAATGGCATTAGATTGCTATACAATATAAGGGCAGAAATACACACAAGGTAAAAGGTGCTATATATAAAGTAGGTGGTGTTGAGCAATTCTTCTTGGGTAAGAATAATGGTGCCAGGGAAAGTTTTCTAGAGCCATTAAATAACAACAT
Organism: Lepilemur ruficaudatus; assembly: GCA_963574885.1. NCBI lineage: Eukaryota > Metazoa > Chordata > Mammalia > Primates > Lepilemuridae > Lepilemur > Lepilemur ruficaudatus. The sequence goes on from CAUYRT010023840.1 coordinate 34,478, forward strand.
AACAATAAAAACATAAAAAAAAACATAAAAATCAGGTGCTAAAGAAGAATAAGTGTTTGAGTGGGAGAGATGTGCTATGTTTAAAAAGCCTCATCATAGGCAAAAGGCATGATATGGATTTGTATGTTTGGGTTCAGTCTAGCTGGCACAAAAAGTACAGGGCAGATAGAAAACATAAGGGCAACAGAGAAGCGGCTAGAATATAGATCGCAAAGGGTCTCACATTTCACGTAGCAAAGAAAGAATCCTAATTAGGTCTGTAATTTAGAAAGGTCACCGGTTACAGTGCAGAGTATGATTTGAAGGAGGTAAAACCAGAGGCAGGAAGTCTGTTATGATCTGAATATGGTTTCTCCCCAAAAAAACTCAAGTTGAGGCTTGGTTCCCAGCGTAACGGTACTAAGAGGTGGTGGGACCTTTAAGAGACATTTGGATCATAAGGATCCTTCCTCATGAAGGAATGAATGCAGTCTCTTGGGAATAAGTTCTCACTCTAGTGGGAAGGGATTCGTTAACACAAAAGTGGGTTGTCATAAAGCGAGGCTGCTCCTTGTGTCTGGTCCCTCCTTGCACACACCTGCTCCCATTCCACTTCTCCACCACGTTGTAAAGCAGCATAAAGGCCCTCACTAGAAGCTGGCCAGATGCTGGCACCATGTTTCCTGGACTCAGTCTCTAGTATCCTGAGCCAAAGAAACTTCTTTCCTTTATAAATTACCTAGTTTCAGGCATTCTGTTTCAGCAACACTAAATACACTAAGACAAAGTCCATGCAAGAAATATAAGAACCTGAACTAAGAAGTATTTTGTAGAATATATATTTTAAAAGTGGAAATGCTCAGTAAGTAATTTTAATATATGTTGCCAAATGGCTGTCTCAAAAGGTTGTATTACTTTTAATGCCCACCAACAATAAATAAGACTGCCTGTCCATGTACCCATATCCTCTCCAACAATAGGTATTTTTCTGATTCACTTTAACACAACAACCATTAAACAGAGTTCAGTTTTCCAAATTATCCATGATATAAGTTACCTATTTAATCAAGTGTCTACCAGAAAAGATATTACCAGTAACTAAAGTAAAAGAAAAGCAAGCAAAAGGAGAAAAAGAAAGTAAGAGAAAATGTGATGGGACAAGGAGAAAAAAGGGAAAAAAAACTAAATACTCATGCAAATTGAGCCACTCTCATTGGAAACTGCACTGCTTAACCATTTTTGGAGAAGTGGAATTATTTGTCAACCTCTCAATAAAAATACTATCCTAAGTCGAAAGTATTTATTGAGAATCTTTAATGTTACCTATAGGTTTCAACAAATTATTTATTATCTGGTTTCTATAACGTATCGGAGAAAAATAAATCTAAGTAAAAAGTACAGAATTATGAAAGGGACTTAGAAGTCATAGTACTGATTTTTGCAAATCCTACAGCCACAAGAGGTCACAATGTGGGTATGTTAAAGAAGTATGGGAAGTAAACAAGAAAGAAAGAAACATTACATCTCTTCCATACTTGGACCACTATTTGCAGTGTCCAGGTTTCAGAACTGAAGAAAGAAAACATGGCTCTGGAAACAATTTCAGACTTTAAAGATTTAGTTAAACATCTTTTTACAGATAAGAAACAGGATGGGGAGAGGGGAAGGAAAGGCAAGTTTGAATTGCTTAAGTCACATGACCAAGAACAAAAACCATTTTGGTTATATAAGCACAGTCCTGCAAAATAGTCTAGACCAGAAAGATTATTATAAATCAGGAAGGAAAGAATTAGAGTAGTTGTCCTGTAATCTATTCACTTCCTTTGCTAGGAGGAAACTAAAGGAAAGGAAGGTGATATAGTTTAATTTACCTATTAATATGCTGATAACTGGTCCTCCCGGTAAACAGGCTAATGACTTTTGTTAGGAGTAAGATTCTTATCCAAAGAAAGCTCTTAGAGGACGTCCCTTGTTAAGGATGCTTACAGTAAACAAACCTAGAATCTATGGATTTATGAGGCACGGCACACTAGAAAAGCTATACAACTTTGAGGTGTCAAATGGAGAAGTTTCAAAATCTTAATGCTCCCTGCTATGTGTTAGTAATTAGACTACCTCATCTGAAGACTCTTCTTGGCTAGAAATTACATATCTGATGCGGAAAGGAAGGACTTGCGGAATTACACAGAGTCCCAGATCTCTCTCCTTGATTCACCTGTGCCTTCTGATTGCTCAAACCCTTGAAATTATCAATAAAGCTGGATTCTAGATAAGACCTCTAATGAGAGTCTGATTTGATAATATACTTTGTATTGGCTCACAAATAAAAGATAAACTGTCAAAAATAATTATAGTCTAAGATCAATAATAATTTTAGTTTTATTTCTTTAGTAGAATAAATGAACTAAACGTTAATTTGGCACAGCTAATTAACACAGTACCGTATATAAGGATATAATAAGGCATCTTTTACCCTATGGAGAAATTTTTTTAAGTATTCATAGGAAAAAACTTACCACAATCACAGTATGTGAAATTACAGGAAAAAACCTCAAATTTTTAAAAAGCATATGAAATCAGACATATCACAAAATTCTAAATAATATATGAAATAAATATATGATGAAAAACCTCTAACCCGAGGGGTACATGCAGCCTAGAATACTTTTGAACATGTCCTTTGAAATAGGATTTTCCCTATTTTACAAAGTTGTGGTGAGGTTCAAATGATATAGTTATTATATTATTTTGATGATGTATCATTTTACTTGATTTTACATAATGCCTCTACAGATCACAATATTTTTCCACCACCATATATGACAACTACCTACTACCATGCTTCTTAATAGCCTAAAAAAGATATTAATAGCCTAAAAAAAGACATTTTTAATAGCCTAAAAATAGCCTAAAAAAAGATATTTTTAGGCTATTAAGAAGCATGAGACAAGGTGATCCTCACTGCTGATGTAAGTTCAAATGACGGTTTTAATAATAGACTTGACCATGTAAAAACAGGAAAAGAATAAAACAAAAGGAGAGAGTTTTAAACTAGAGAAGAGGCAGCAGGCAGGGCTCACAGAGTATACAAATTTTCTTAAGAATATTCAGCATAAGAAGTAGTAATGGTCTCAGAGAGGAAGAGGTTAAAAAAAAACGCAGATGACATAGGTAACTGTGTACATTTAGTTGTGAGGAATTAAAGGATCTGAAAACATGTTGCATATCTTTGGGCCTTTTTCCCTACAGGGCAAGTTACCACGTTTACTAAATTATTTCATCCAATCTCTAGGAAGTGAATCAATATATTTTAGGAAGTTTTCAGCTTACTGAAACAGTAAAGTGGCTAACACCATTAGCTTTACAGTTAATTCTACAATTGACCACTTAACAATCATTTGATGTTGGGCAAGTTGCCTAATTTCTCTAAGTTTCAGTTTCTTATTCTGTAAGACAGGGATTTAAAAATGGTATCTATCCTGTAAAATAGTATATAAAAACACATAGTATATGGAACACAGTAAATCCTCAGTAAAAGCTAGTTATTACTTTTATTATTGAGGAAGGGATTTCTTACATATTTTGAATAATTTCAGTATATGCTTTAATTTTACCATCTGCTTCTCCAGCTAAATAATAGGGATCTGTAAATGTTGATAAAGCAGTTAAAGACTGCCAAAGAAAAAGAAACTATTTTAGAAGCCAGTACTTACAGTATCAAAGTTAAAAGTATGAAGCCTATTAGAAAAGGCAGCAAGGACTTGGAATTAATACATCACAGTCTATAAAAGTAGAACCTATGATTTTATAGCATCATAAAGATCAGGCCATCTTTTTTTCCTTGGCCAGAAAAAACAAACTCACATTTCTAAAAATATCTCAAGTTTTCTTCATGAGGAAGTCATCTGGCAACAAAATACCCTATTATCATAGAATGCAAGTATAAGACAGCATGGCATGAGTAAGACTACAAAAATGTAGTGGTATATGGGCCAAGGAAAAAAATTTCTCTAGAAAAATGAGTAAGTAGAAGTTTTTCTCCCAAATTAATTCAGACTGTGGGTTTACTGTTTTGTCACTATTTCTCTGGTACTCCCAAGTATACGATAAACACTCCCTAAGCAAATTAAAAATGACCTTAAAATTTAAAAAATGCTATATGTATTTGTTTCTTTTAGAAAAGAAGACCACTTTTGTAAAAGAACCATAAATGAGGAATGAAATTTGATACCTAAGAAAAGCAAAAGTCTTTCTAGTATTCTTTTTATTCTGGTGTTTTAATATTTACATTTAATCTAGTTTTTAAAGAGCATTACAAAAAAAGCTGAAGACAGAGCCAACACAGCCCACTGTAACCAATGCCACAAATTCAAGGAATATACATGCTATAAACTTTATGAGTTCAAGAATTATACAGGCTATAGATTTTGGCTTTCTATGAGGCAATAATTTCATAGTGGTCATATATAATCACAGGGAAAAACAGAAAACAAAATAAACTATGCTAGTGACATAGTAATCTTATAAACCTATAAACTTTATCACTGAGTCTGATTTTCTTTTGCTGATGAAATTTAAGAATATCAGAAAACAAGCTTTACATATAGATCAAACAGGACAACTTTTCTTTCTAATTAAATCAAATTCATTATTAAGAATTACAAAAGAGAAGTATTCTAAAGATTATCTTTTGTTCTCAAAATCTTCATATCCTGCATATAAGCTTATATATATGTTGCATTCTTTCCACGGTAAAATAAAATCAGCAATTACATAGTAGCTCAAAGCCTCTGAATAATTTAGGACTACAAAAATGACTACTCAGAAGAAATTACAGGGAAAAATTTAGGTAGGCCAATGTAATTTAGTAAGGACCTCGGTTAAGAGAAAGTGACAGAGAGAAATCATGACTTCCTATATTAGTGCTCTCCTCAAAGCAAAAATCTGTAAAGATTTTATTTCTACTGGGAATATTATGAAAAACAAGGTATATGAGAAAGCTTAAATGATCTGCAAACCAAAAAAAGATAAATGATCATTAGGAATCAAACACAGCATTTTTTTCCTGAATGACAACATAAAAAAGGGATTATATAACTTGGAGAAAGAAAAGATACATCAAATAGATTCTATGAATTTTGCAGGCCTAGGGGTTGGGGTAAGAGGAACAAACACAAGAAACAAACATGCCTCCTATTAAAGAGTCATTTCCTACATCTATTTTTATTCAGATTAACTGAGATAATTTTGTCCTAGTATATATTTTACCATCCCTTTGAAAGGACGTAAGGATGAGAAGCTTTGGTAACCAAACTCAATTAAAATATTGTTAGAGAATTTTCTTGTTATTTTATCTAACTCAAAACTTGAAAGTTATACCAAAATGTAATAGTCAAATATGCATGCAAAAAGACCCTGCAATTAAGATAATTGCTGGTACCAAATGCTGTTTTTAAGTTCTACAATAAAACAGTCTCCCAGACATTTAATGGTATGTCATTTGGTAAATGAAAGTTTCCACAAAGTAAGAGCAGCAAGAAGACCTAAAAATTATACTAGTGAAGAGTCTGGCTGAAAAAAACAAAAATATGGATCATGTTGATCCAACACTAATTTCATTTCAATTTACTACAGAACTGAATAAAATGCTGACATCACCACATAAAAATTTATTGAGTTGGCAATGGGCAAAGCATGATGTCAGCCACCAACAGCACCATCCACATTCCCAAATAGCATGAACACTTTAATTCTTGAACTGACTTCATGCCTAAAGTTACAGTAAAAATAAAAATTTTAGGCATGAGGCATTATTAAACATAGATGAGTTTAGTTTGGCAGAATTTTGACTCAAATTAGTCTAGCACTTTAACAATTTCAGTTAAAAACATGGAAAAATGCAAGCTTAAACATATTACAATTTTCTAAATGTGCTACATTCTTCACCAAACAGATTCATACAAAATAAGTCTTAGGCAACTCTCAGGAATAATCAAGTAAGTAATACCACACACACAAAATGCAGGCTAAGAGGATTAACACAGAAAGATATACACAAACACACCCACGTAAGTCCCTTTCCTACCTTCATTGCATGGATTTCTTCAAGTAATCGTTGTGCCCGTCTTTGGTTTTTTAACAGTGCATCTTCAGTACCCCTGCAAAAAATAATACATTACTATATATAGCCAGGCAAAGCATTAATTTTAGATTCATATCATAATGAAAAGTCTCTGCATTTCTTTTAGAAAAGCACCATGATGCACTGCCCATTTCCCCCTCTTCCCAACACACACGCCAATTTCATCAACAAACCTAAGTGTTAGAAATTGACAAAAATAAGCATTGTCCTGGCATTGTATTAATGATTATTACCACTGATAGTTTGCCTTCCCTAGTTCCTTAATGGGAAAGTAATAATACTTTTTATCTATCAGTCAATAGCACATTGTCTTTAATGTAATCTACATGTCATAAGCTACAATTAAAGGTTGGATATAATTTTATCAAATTAAAGTTTATTCTCTGGAATTAGAGAAAAAAATAAAGAGTTATCTTCTGAAACATTTATGAAAGAAGAGAAAATTATTCAGGAACAACGCTAAGCATTCATGCTTAAATCATAAGAACTATAAAATACTTTTTCACTAACACTAGTAATGCTGAAAATACAAAATATTATCTTTTTTCAAAAAATTACACGGAACACGATGTTCTGATTAACACTTATACAAGGTACAGATTTCAAATTACTTAGCAATTCAAAGAAAAAGTGATAGAAAATTTTCATAATTGATTCAAGATTTGTTAAACTATATCAGTACCTTAAAATAACTTCTAATAACATAAAACACCTAACCCCAAGGGAATTTTATTCTAAAAAGACTAAAACAGAAGAATTCCTTGCGCATCTTAAGAGAGTATGGTCCAAACCATACAAGGACATGCTGACACAGCACATTCTACCTCACTCAGATCATCTCTACATAGGAAACAAAGTGCTGTATCAGTAAGATATTTAATTACTACTCTATATTCCACCCTTAAATTTTGTAAATATTAAAAAAAACCCCCAAATTTTGGCATTTTATTAGTCACAAGATCATAATTTTAAATGACTAACTTTTTTGACTTCAGTCTGCTGACACTTCTGACAAGTTTTCGGATAACCAAAACTCGGATTCTCTTCACTTCTTTTCTCATCTTCACAACCTTTGAAAAATAAAGCCAAAATTAGAAAAGCACTTAATTCAGGAACAAATATACTTTATTTTGAGTCTTAATATTATAGACTTGGTCTATCACTTTAAGTTTTTATTTTTAGTTCGAAAAAAATCAAACTTTTTTCATAAACAGTGAAGGAGTGACAATCTAAAAATGAGTCTGAGGGCTTAAGAGAAACAAGTTATGAATTCTTAAAAAGTCACAGCATTCCCAGTGATTAATATTTTAATGTTACATTTGCATCTTGGTGAGCTTGGAACATAACAAATTTTGAGTTCCTTAAGATCAGAGACTATCATATTCATGAGGTTTATTTTTATTTTTTAATTTCAGAACATTAGGGGGGTACAAATGTTTTGGTTACATGAATTGCTTTTGTGTAGTTTTAGTTAAAGTTATAAGTGTGCCCATCACCCAGATAGTGTGCATCGTACCCATTAGGTGTGCATTTACCCACCTCCTCCTCACCCATACCACCTGCTTGGTTTCTGTTGAGTTTTCTTCCATATGCGCCCATGAGTGTTGATTGATTAGTTCTAATTTAATAGGGGGTATGTGTGGTGTTTGTTTTTCCATTCTTATGACACTTCACTCAGAAGAATTGTCTCCAGTTCTATCAACATTTTTTATGGCCGAGTAGTATTCCATGGTATACATATACCACATTTTATTCATCCATTCATGTATTGATGGGCACTTGGGTTGATTCCACATCTTTGCAATTGTGAATTGTGCTGTGAGAAACATTTGAGTCCAAGTGTCTTTTTGATAAAATGACTTTTTTCCTGTGGTTTAAAACAGAGCCTCAAAAAACCTACCCATAATGATAGGAATTTAATTTACTGAATGAGTGTTTGAGAATTAACAAAAGAAATTGCAAGAACATGATTTATTTTATTTATTTATAAAGCAACCTTTGCACTTACTTTTTAGCAATAAATTATTTCAAGCATAACTTTAAAAGAAACTCCACAAACACAAGCACACATTATGTGCAAGCACATGTATATGCACATACACGAGAGCACGCACATATACACAGGTACACACTTTAAATCACCCCATCAGAGAACAATGCTGAACTCTAAGAACAAATAATAGAAAGGTCAAGACATGGAAATATTCTAATTACAAAGAACTACACATTATAATAGCATTCAGTACAAATGGCATGTCATCACTAAGTTTATGTTTTGTCTACCATGGTTGGGAGTCATATATCTTATAACTCCTCCTGGAATGTCCTTCTTCCCCTTTTCCACTTTAGGAACTACATAAAATTCCGTTCTGATGTAGTCTTCCCAGTGAAATCTTCAACGAACTCTTCATTTAGAGATAACCACTCTATCCCTGGGGTCCCCACTACACTTTACAGTCTCTGATAGGAAAGCATTTATCTCACTAATTGCTCCTGTGGCTGTCTTTTTCTATAGACTGTGAGCTTACAGAAAACAGGATCCTTGCAATATTTAGTGTTTTCTGTGCCTGGCACACACAATCCCCATTGTCAAAACAATACCCACATCATCCTATTTCTTCAAGCTCTTGCATTTGGCTGTAACATCTTCTCTTACCCTTCATTAATGTTATTCACCCTCTTATTCATTGAAGATACTGGCAAACAACTTACAATTTCTTCCCATCTTAAGTTCTGCCATCATTCTGAGTGACTTACATGTCCACTTGATGGCCCACCCAAAAATTATATCCTCACTTCTTGATTTCTTTTTTAATACCTAATCTATTACATCTCAGCCACCTACTTTCACAGTTCCACTGTAAACCTCACCCATCACTCATAACTATTCCATTTCTAAAACCATTAATTCAAATATTGCATATGGTGATCACAACTTCTTCTATCAGCTTGCTTGTTAAGCTCCACCTACCACAACCATCTTTCACTTCTTGGGACTACCAGTCCACTGACTCCCACAGTTTCTCTTTTAAATAATCAGTCATCTTCTTTTGAATATTCTTCCTTTTATTCAGTTTAGATACACGATCAAGACTATCCCTTTGGTTAGCCAAACATTAATCTTGAATGAAAGTAACATTCTGGGTTCTTCATGATTGAACACCAATAGCCAGGAGATGCTTGCAACATGCTGTCTACTATAAATTAATCATAACTAACCTCAAATGGACCCCAACAATTCGTAGGAATCCTATTGTATTTCTTGGTCAATTTACTCTACAATCACTATTTTTAGCTTTTGCCCACTGTCTGAAATCCTCTCATCTCCCTCCTCTCCTCTCTATTTCAATTTCATGGAAAAAACAAGTATCAGTTGGCAACTATCTTCTCTTTCCACTACCATGAATGCGACTTTACTTATATTACCCTCCTTCTCTATTAATACTTACAATAAAGAAACATCCCGACATATAATCTAAGGTTAATCTCTCAGTTGTGTTTAAGAGTCCATCCTCTTCTGCCTTCCAAGAACCTTTACTATGGATTATCACTCTTACTCTAGCATTGTCATTCTGCTCCTCTTAATGGATTCATTTCCCATTGATTTTAAATGTGTCCGAGTCATTTTGATTAAATAAAAGACAAACAAAACATCCATACTACATAGTTCACTAGAAGCACCCTCTCTTTAACTGCCCTGAGAGCTAAGCATTTAGAAAAAGATGTCCAAACTCATTATCTCCATTTCTGCATGCCACACAATTCCAGTTTGATTTCCATTCTCATTAGTATACTAAGAGCTGTAACCAAGCAACTAAGGACAGCAGTGATTTTTTTTCGGCTTCATTTAATTACTTGATATCTCAACAGCATTTGACTTTGTTGACCACTTCTTCCTTCTTGAAACATTCTTCCCTTGGTTTTTCCATGAATCTTCTGGTTTTCTTCCTTCCTTTCTTGGACTCTATCTTGGTCTTCTTTGAAGACTATCCATCTCTACCCAGCCATGAAATGTTAGAGTTCAAGGGGCAGTCTTCAGCCAATGCTTCTTTTCACAATAAACTTTTTAGCTTTAAGAGATCCTGTATGCACATATTGGTTTAAGGTGTCACCTAAACAAAGATGACTCAAAAACTTTGCCTTCAGCTGAGATCTCACCTTTTAGCCCCAGACCTAAAGGTGCAACTACCTGACATTTCTTTTTGAGCATGCTCAAAATCACCCCAAATTCATACTTGAACTCATGTTATTCACCCCCAACTACAGCTCCTCCTCCTTTTTTGGTGTTTCATATTTCAAAGAACGGAATAATCCTTTTAGTTATAAACCTAGGAGTCACTGTAGGTAGCTCTCCTAAATCTCTCACGATGAATCTATAACCAAGACATGTCAATTTTATCTACTAATTATCTTTCAAATTGTACACTTTTTTCCTATCTTGACCTGTTAGCAATCTTGGCTGAGTTACTTTTAACTGGTTTCTCTACACCTATTCTTGTCTCTCTTCAATCACTTATCCATAATGCAGTCAGAATAAAATGCTTTAATGCATAGATCTGATGCCGCACCTTTATTTAATTCTCCTTAATGGTAACTTATTGCTCTTAGGATGGCCACATGGGCCTTCTTTTCATCCCTGTCCTCACTATGCTCACATCTACCATAAAGCCTTTACAGCTGCCATTTCCTTTAGTAGTAATATTTTTTCTTCCCATGTTACCTTGGGAAGAAAAATGTGTTCATCTTGATTTAGGATCAACTGTCATTTCCAAGGAAAGTCTTTTCTGGCTTCCCTGAGACAGTCACAAATTCTCCACTAAAGAACCTTAGGTACCCAGTACCTCTGGAACTTATCATGACCCTTGATATTTTACTTTTAATCTTATTATGTTTAATATATCTTTCCCCCAGCGGTTTTACTAAACATTGCATCTTGACACTTAACATAGTACATGGCACACAGTATGTGTTCAAGAAATATTTGTTAAATAAATGACCAGAAATATGGCAATGTGCACTTTTCCCAATGCATAATAAATTAAAAGAATGTGGAATAATCAAGTTTTTCCCACTATCTATGTTAACCTCTTTGAAATTTGTTTCAAATTTAGATCCATTTAGAAAAAAATCATACTTTGCATAAATGAAGTCATTTAGACGACGTTTAAGTGAAAAAAGAACTGCTACATTTTATAAGCAAAATTATAGTAAGAACGACTTAACTTTTTGAAAGCTGAGCCATTCACAAAATAAAGAGCAAGCAATAAACTACGCATTAAAATATATTAACAAATGTTTCTAATGCTAAACTTTGTAGGTGTGTGAGATGATAATACATCATTTGCTAACCACTGTTAACCAAACTTAACTAATAAACTGCAATGAGCAGAGTTAGTCTTTGGTTACATTCCAATCATGGGAAAGCTAGTCTCCAATTTTAAAATTCCAATTTAAGAAGTACTATGTTTGTCATTACTGGAAAAGGGAATTCTAAAAGCAAATGGAATGCTTCATGTACTTAGTTTCATGCCAATACCAAAATACACTTTTCTAGCTTATTAACTTTTTCAGTATTTGAGTATAGGTAGGAGATTTAAAAAGTTTAGTGTATAAAAATATATATTTACTTTATGTTAAAATGGAATTAAAATTTTATTTTTCTCACAACTGTCCACTCCAAGGACTTAGCTTTCTTTAAACATTTAGAATTATTTTTGTAAAACTGATGACCAATAGCCTTTTAGTTAGGATTTATAAGGTTGTCAATTCATTTGTCACCCAGGAATTATAAAGTTGGTTGACAGAAAACCCAGAAATCAACAAGTGTTCCTAAAACACCCAATACTGCCAGAAGACCAATGCCCTGGCAATACACTTTGGCAAATTCTCCAACCAAAAGCAAGCAGAACTATAAATATCAGAAATGTGAAAACAGTGTGATCATTGTTGGGAGGGAAAGAAGAAGAGAGGAATAATGTGAGCTAGGACAAAATAGAGGCATAATAATGGAAATGAAATATGCTGACAGAGAAGAAAATGAAAGAGAAGTAGAAGGAGAGTCTCAAGACAAAAACTGAAGGAAAAAATCTGTAAGCTATCACTACCAAGACTGACAAAGTCAAGCTGAGGGCTTCTAAACAGCAAGAGAATGCATTTAATATATAAGATCAGAAGGAAAAGAGTTAAGGCTTACACACAGCATAGACATATGCTGACAGTGAGCTGTCACCTAGAATTTAGGCATACAGATATCCGCAGAATTAACCTGGTAAAATCTGAACACAGGGCACCTCTTGGGTAGACAGTACAAAAATATGATCATAAATAAAGTAGAAATCAAATATAGCTATTTGGGAAAAGACTATGTGAGCAGATTGGGAAGAGTCATAAACACAGGAAAGGGAACCACAGAGAGCAAAAGCTGGCACTGCACAACTCAAGGAAATTCCAAATAAAGGGATCCCCAGCTCAGAGACTTTAGAAATCCAATCTGTTCTGGAATAACTCGATTATGGGGATAGATGTATCATAGCCTAACACTGAATCATGCACTAAAACCCCTTTCTGTAGTTCCACATTCCAAGCAGCTGATGGTCAACAGTCAGGAAAAGAATGTGTTCTACAATATGAGCATTATTGTCTATGTTAGATGTATTTCTTAATAACCTAGGTTTCTCATTTACACACTCTCTTAAAAGCTTATGTTTAATGTGAATTTGCTTTGGAAAGAATGAGCTTTTGGGGTGACAATAATAGCAATGATAGCAAGTTTCTGATGTTCAAAGCTGATGGCTGACTTTGGTTTGTAGACAAAATTAAATGCTACTTTGAACTGACTCTTGGTTGGCAATCTGCTAGCTGGTCAACTAACGTGCCTTGACTCGTAATGCACTGACTTTGCCATGTATTTGAATTAGCCTGTAACAAAAATCTGTGGTTATTAGAAAACAATTATTCCATGAACTAGCATTGTTCTAGGAGAACTTGCAGTGCTAAGAAAAATCTAAGTATATCTGTGTTTCTAAGAGTATGTTAAAACTTCTGGTTATTCATTATTTACCTATCAGATCGGTAAACCAAAAAAAAAAAAAAAATGAGATGGCATATTCTGTTCACAAGGCTGTGAGGAAATAGGTACTTTCATATATTGCTGGTAGAAGTGCATATTTGTATACTCCTCTGGAAGAAATCTGGCAATACCTAAGATAAATCCAACTTCTAGGAGTCTACCCAGAAGACATACTTTTAACAACAGGAAAAGGCTATACACAAGATTATTTACTGCAGCATTCTTACAAAATGTTGCATGAGATACAATATTGTGCATAAATAAAGCATACAGCAATGCAGTATTTTAAATCAGTGCAGGAGATCTGCATGTATTAACATGGATAAATTTTGAAAATAATGTTTTGGTAAAAATAAGCCCCCTTATCTGCAGTTTCATTCTCAGTGGCTGCAGTTACCCATGGTCAGTTATGGTCCAAAAATTTAAACAATTTCAGAAATAATTTATAAATTTTAAATTGTGAGCCACTCTGAGTAGCATGATGAAATCTCACATTACCTCACTTCACTCCCAAGGGATATGAATTACCCCTTTGTCCAGTGTGTCCATTCTGTAAATGTTACCTGCCTATTAGTGCATAGGAAAAATCAGTGAATACAGGGTTTGGTACTGTCTGAGGTTTTATGCATGCACCGGGCGTCTTGGAATGTATCCTCTACAGATAAGGGAGACTACTGTGGCTTGTAGAATGATATGTATGAAATCACGCATATAATGTATGAGACCACACATGCAAAGTTTAAAAATATATGACATGATACTATACACTGGGTATAGATACATAGATACGTTATTAAAATTATAAAAGATATTAGAAAAACACATACCAAAAGAGTAACAGGTAGAAGGTGGGTGGAATTAAACATTAAGAGATGGCAAAACACTGACATCTGTTAAATATAGAAAGTAGATCACAATGACATTCGTCATATTATTTTTCATATATTTGAAGTATTTCATAGCTAACAAAATTAACTATGGTTTTATAAAGAGGACTCTAATTTGGCCATTTGTGACACTTATTGTTGAATTATACTTTTTATTTCTGATGAGCAACAATCTAAAAAATCTAGAGTACTCAGTAATTATCTACAACTTAGCTATTATTGAGCATATGCTGCCACCTAGCAAAACTTTCCAGGAGTTTAATAACCAAAAACAAAGTGGTTCTCTTCTTACAGACTATAATTTAGAAAAAAATTCTTAAAAAGTACTATACCACCCAATCATGACAAAGAAGTTTTATAACTTCATTAAGTACATACAAACACAGTTCTTGACATTCTTATCTTTTACAATATGTGGAAGAAAATCATTTTGTTCTTTGGCCTTTCAGTTTCCACCTTCACTGTCTTAAAAGAAATGGAAAGCAATTTTCAAATGGGCCTATTGGTAATTTTCTATCAAGAAATAAATAATGTCAGTTTTATACAAAGGCCCTGACCCTCCTATAAAATTAAAGTACTCCATCAGATTGCTTCACCTGTTAATTCTGATTTTGACATATGATTGCTGCCCAAGGATACAAATGAGTAGAGAAAATCTTGCTCTCGTCTTGCAATTCACTAAATGCTGTGACATTGTTGTTTTCAATTGTGCATCCTACGTTCTCTGGTCCTAATGGAAAGGGAGAAAACAAGTCCACATTTAGGAGACTTTTTTCCCTCTCATTTGAACATTAGTTGTCACAGGTGTGCTATCCATATTTTCATCTACCCAATATATCTCTACTTATTACCTGCAGACAAGGTACTATGCTAGAAGTTAGGGAATTTGCTATAATAAAGCGGTTAAAATTCTCCTTTCAAAATGTACATGAAGTACTGGGGAAGATAAAATGTGCAATAAATAATTACAAGATGAAGCAAAAAGTGATGGTTTATTTTTTAGAAAAGGTAAAATTTTAATTTATTTCAAAAGAAATAAATGTATCTCAAGAACTTGGAGTCATAAAGTATATTAGCTATTCAGCTGTTATCCTAAGGAAAATTTTTCTAAGAATAGAATTATTAAGGGTAGAAAACACTGAAAGCTGGCATAATATAATGAGTGTCTCTGCAGGCAGGCTTTTATTTTCACAGAAGACATTCTGTGAAATTAAACACATTATAAAATATTGCTATAAAATTAAATCATGTAACTTTTTAAAAGAAAAAGCTGTAAGTAAAAATTATGAAACAAGGATTTCTATAAAATAAAGTCATAAGTGTGCGTACCAATACCTCAAAGACAGTACCATAGAGATTTATAAACCTTTGCAAACGTAATGAAACATATGGACTCTTTTCCCCACAGAGACAGACTTACAAACACAGATTTACATGTTAATTTCATGCAGTTACAGGATAGGACCTCTGAAATACATCCCTAAATTCCAGTTTAGAAGAGCTAACCTAAGACATTAAGAACCATAAAAATGATGCTTCATGTTATTCATTTAACAGACAGGTATCAGGGATATGACAGTGAGCAAAAATTTACAGTCAGGTGAAGGGGATAAGAAATATCTCTCAGACACACACATAAACTCTAACACACAAAGCACTGTTACAAGTGCTGACAAAAGGAAGAATATAGTGCTACAAGAGCTTATAAAAGGAGTGAATGAAAGTCAAGAATGGTTTCCCTAAGAAAGTGAGAAATGAAGTAAGAGTAGGTATTAAATGGGACTATTAAGAGAAAAAGGAGTTTCAAGCAAAAGGAACAGCATGTGCCAAAGATCTGTAGAGGGCTATGCTGGTAGGAGAGGAAAGCCAGTGCAGATGAAGTGCAAAGATTGAGGGGTAAAAGACAATATAAAGTGGAGAGACTGACCCTGTTTGGATTGGTCTTTACCAAAATCAACAGGAAGTCACCAAATGGGTTTTAAGCAAGGGAGTGACATAATTAGATGTACATTTTGAAGAGAACACTCCAGCTGCAGTATGGAGATCAGATAAAAGTCTGAGAAGAGTCAATGTAGTTGGGAGGCTAGGTTGAAAATGTAATTTGAACTATGATAGGTATGGAGCTGGAAAGAACACTGCAAATTTTTGCTATCATATGCCATTTCTCAGATATATTCCTCTTTGAAGTTATTTTCTGCCCATTTTCTATGAGTCAGTTTTTCTTATTTTCCATGAACTATTTTATAGTAATGATATTAGCCCTTTGTCATATTGTCCTTTTTTTTCCTAGATGGTGGTCATTTTTCTTTTTTTTCTGAGATAGGGTCTTGCTCTGTTGCCTAGGCTGCAGTGAGCTTTGATCATGCCCCTGCACTGCAATCAAGCGATCCTCTGACCTCAGCCTCCTGAGTACTTAGGGCCACAGGCATATGTCACCATGCCTGGCTAATTTATAAAATTTTTTGTAGAGACAGGGTCTCACTGTTGCCCAGACTGGTCTCAAACTCTTGGCCTTAAGCGATCCTCCTGCCTTGGTCTCCAAAAGTGCTGGGATTACAGGTGTGAGCCACTACACCTGGCTGCTTGTCCCTTTTTCTTTGGTATGTTATTCAATTTTTATGTAGATAAATTTGCCTTTCCCTTTGTCATTTTTTCCCTCATCTATTAGTATTTTAAATTATTACATCCTCCATCAGTTTTTTTTATTCTGTCCTTTTTATGCCCTTCCTATTAGAACATATTGGATGTTAGTGCAGGATGCATATACTTCCTGATTTGATAAATTCATTCTGTCATCCAGCAAACATTTACAGAGCATATATACACTGCAGGTGATAGACACATAAATACAGCAAGACAGAGACAGGTAAATTAGTGTTTCCAGAGTAAAAAGCACTTTGGTTGCACAAAGAATAGATGCCTAACCTAGACTGAGGTGAGTTAGTGAAAGCTTCCTAAACGTCAAATTTTAACTGTTTTAAAGAAGCCTGGAAGTTAGCTAACTGGAAAAACAGCAAGTCTTAAATGACTGATTCCCTATCATTTCCACAATCAAAGTCATTTCAAAATTGGACAGAAGTACGCTAGTGTTGAATTCCCAAATTTTATATATCACAGGTAATCTAAATGGAAAATATTAATAGCTCACCAAATGCTGTCTGGCACAAAGCACAAGCTTAATGTATGTATATGACTACTATAACAAATACCTTCAATTTCCCTTTTCAATATATCCTGTATTCCACTGTCTACTGAAATCCAGACTCAATCAGGCAGTAAGAAGTAATATACTTCAGTTTTACTTTCTATTTCATAACACAAGTCTGTATCAATGAAGAGTTATCCCTACTCCATTCAGAAAGTTTCCTACTACTACCCCTTTTCTGCTTATAGTAGTCCCTCTGCCTGGACCGTCTTCTTGTCCCTTTACCGAATCACTGACTGCAATACCAGTGTAAGATTCCTGCAGACCAAGGACAAATATCACCCACTTCATTTTGCCTTCTTTGGAAACTTTTCTGCACTACTAGTTTTTTGGGGCACTTTTCATACATCGTTCTGTATCATAGGTGGGTGTTTAAGCCTTCCTACCTGAGTATAGGTTACGATAAAATATAAAGCATGTCTTAGACAACTATGTAATCCTAACAGTCACTTGCTCAAACACAGAATGAGGATGATAAAGAACTTCGTTTGCTGTCTGTAGCTGTGAGGGCCTCATTTGATACTTGCTTTTCCAGCTTACTTCAAGAGTTTGAATAACATTACTTCGTTGAACAGAAGCAGAAACTGGAAAGGGCGAAGTGGCAGAAATGGTAGCCTGGTGACATAAATACGTTATGGAGGAGGTGGTGGTGAGGGCAAGTATCTGATGAGACTGGATTTAAGAAAGAACCAGAAAAAAAGGAATTGAGGACAGCAGTATAAACAGCTCTTTCTTAAAGTTTTGCTGTACGGAAGCAGAGAAATGGGACAGTAACTGGAGGAGGAAATGCGTTACTGAGCGTACACAGTCTAATTCAAGGTAAGCAATTTCAGCAACAGCTCTTAATACCTCCTTTTCATTTTCGACAACCAATAAAAAGCAGATAACGTGTACAGAGAGTTTATTGAGGGTCAGGCACTTGCAAGCAAACACTTTACATAACTCAGTTAATTTAATTCTCACAACCAACCTATGAAGACTATCAATAGCTTTGTTTTACAGCCGAGAACACTGTACATACAAATTAAATGATCTTTCCAAAGTCCCCACAGATAAAATTCGTGGGGCCTGAGGACCAGAAGCACGCCTCGTGCCTCAGTCACCTAAAGACCGAGAAGGGGAATTACCCGCTGCCAAGCTCCGAGCTCAGGAAAATCAGCCTGGGCCCTCAGAGAAGCTCCTCCAGCCGCACCCTCCACCCCCGCGCCCGGCCAGACCACGCGTCCGTCGGAAAGACGCAGAGACGCCGGTCGTGAGGGCCTCCAGGACAGCCCCACAGGTTCTCAGACCTCGGCGCTCACCTCGTTGTTGAGGTTCAGAGTTCCGGGCTGGGCCATGGTAGCGCAAGGGACGGGATCCGCGGCTGCCGGCACGTGAACTCTATGAGACGGCGGCTGCGTCGTCACGCCCCCCAACGGCAGCCTCCTCGGCCCAAAACTCACCCGCCGTCTGCTTGAGCCGCCGCCTGAAGAAAGGGGACGCCGACGCTTAGAACGGAAGAACGGAACTGAAGGACAGCAACTTCCGGCGCAGAGGGTGACGCGCCGGAATTGCGCGTTCCTATGGAAACCGGGCGAGGGAGGGTTGCCCAGAGGGCGCGGTGTTTGCTGGTGTTAGTTGCGATGTTTAGGTTTTCAAGATGCAATTTTTATTGTATTCATTTGTACGCACTGGGCTCGGCATTGTAGGTGCCTCGATTTTTGTCTCCTATTGGGAGTGAAAGAGTTTTTGTGAAAGGTTCGAAAGCCTTAATGGCGGGCGGATACGTTAAATCCAGTGTTTGTGAAGATTGCGTTTGTAAGAAGCTGGCTTTTTTACAACCTCACAACTTTTTTTTTCCAGCCTCACATTGTAGATAATACGTGGTCGTCTTTGCCTGCTTACTGTATAAAGGTTTAAATTTAGATAATGAACATTTGAAGCAAAACCAGGATGCACATTTCCTACTGCCATTGGAAATGGTTGTTTTAAGTATTGGCCTGCAAGCAGAAGAGACCTAAGGGAGTGAGTCTGAATTGAATAATGTATTAATTTGTAGTTCACGTCTTTTAGTATTGACCATTAAAATGAGTGGGGACAGGAGGAGCAGGAAGCCAGAGAACTCATATAAGGAGGCTGGGGGGGCGGTGGCAAGACCACACATAACCTGAGACTAGGAGCTTGGCACATTGTCCATTGTGCCACTGGACTTGACTTACAAAACTCAAATTCAAAAATAAGATTATTAATAATTTCAAGACTGTGATCAAAGCACATTTAACCGAGGCCGCCTACTTCTGAGCATTTGTGCAAGAAACTAGCTCTGGCAAGAGCAATGCTCTTGTGATACCGTCCTCCACTTAGAGTAGGTCTGACTTGTATTTGGATTGGTATTTTAGTTTTATATGTGGTTTGGTCACAAATGGGTTTAACTGCTGACTTTCCATTTGACTAGTGTTGCATGAAAGTAGTTTTGCCATTACTAGCTCATACACTGAATTGCAATTGTTTCCTTTGTCTACCTCCCCTCATTAAAATTGAGTTCCTGGAGTGTACAGCTCCAGGTGGATTGTAGATGCTTCTCATATGGATACATAGGAAAGAATGCCAAATAATAAATGTAGAGCTTTATGGAAAATGTATCTTCTAATTCAGTAGAAAGATGTTATTATGACCCTGTAATGCTTCAGAAAATGTATTATTAATACAAAATTTCTCTATAGCTCTTAAAGGCTCTTAACTATACCTTTTGCTTCCCAAGACCTCAGTTCTCAAGCCACTACAGTCTCCTCAAGGCCAGCATTTGTTTTCTTGCTTTTCTTAGCCTACACTCTCTCCTTTGCCTCTGGTGCTTCCTCTGACACATCTGCTTTCTCAAGTGCTGCTTCTCAAGACCACGTCAAATTCCATCCATCCCTTTGAAGAATTCTTTCCAAAGCTACAAAGAGAAGTTAATTTTTCTCACCAGGAGTTCATATTTACAGTATTTATGATCATCTACTTTAATTTGGAATTCCTTGTGTATTGGTTATTCTTTTATGTGAAAATCTCTTGGCAACTTTAGATGCTCTTGTTTTTAGAGATTAGTATTTTTTTCATTTTCACAATATTAATGTGAAATCATTTGTTCCAGATACCACTTTTAACTCAACCTACCTCTTTTGATGCTACGATCTCCAATATTATTTTATTTGTTTACAAAGGTGGTTCTGCTAAATTGCTGCCATTAGTTATACATATTTCTTCTAGTGATAATTATGTATTCTATCAATTGGGCTGTAAGCCTGTCTAGAAAGCAACATATCAAACTGCTTCCCCATTTTATTCCTGAAGGACTGATCAATTAAATGCTATTAGGTATATGAAATGGCAAAGCTATTATCATTAAATGCAACCAGTTTGAGACACTTTTCCTGTCTAGTAAAGTGCTCCAATTAGTGGAACTAAGGATCCACGAACACCATCAAGAGGGACTCAGATTTTTCAGTTACAAGTTCCTCAAGAGTTTCTCAAATCCCCACTGTGTTAATCTGCTTGGGCTACCATACCAAAATACCGTTCTGGGTAGCTTACATAACCGAAATTTATTTCTCACCGTTTGGGAGCCTGGAAGTCCAAGATCAAAGTGCCATCAGGATTAGTTTCCAGTGAGAGCTCTCTTCTTGGCTTGCATACAGCTTCCTTCTTGTGGCTACAACCTTTCATGGCCTTTCCTCTGCACATGTGTGAGAGAGCTCCCCAGTGTCTCTTCCTATTGGATTAGGGTTTCACGATTATGACCTTATTTAACATTAATTTTCTCCCTAAAGTCTTTATCTGTGAATAGGATCACATTGAGGATTAGAGCTTCAACATACAAATTGGAGAGGCACAATTCAGTCCATAACACCCACCTTCTTTGAGAATTCATCCATTATTACCTCAAACAAAAGTAATCTTTTCCTTTTCTAATAAGCCCGATTACTGCTATTTTTCCCATTTTGCACTTTCTTAAATTGTTGTCATACATTTATACATTACAACTAAACATGACATTTAGCAATTAGAATAGAATTAAGAAATAGACCCACACATATGTGGAGAAATGATGTTTCACAAAGTTGCAAAGGCATTTCAGTGAAGGAAAGGTAGTTTTATCAACAAACTGTGTCTGTATAATTGGATTTCTATATGCAACACACACACACACAGGCACACACACGCAGACACACTTAGACTTATATCTAACACCACACATAAAATCAACTCAAAATGGCTCATATATCTAAATGTAAAATCTGAAACCTCTAGAACAAAACATAGGATGAAAACTTTGTGACCTTGGGTTAGGCAGAGATTTCTTGATGTCAGACCAAAAACAAAATCCATGTAAAAATATGTTGATAAATTGGACTGAATCAACAATAAAACTTGTACTCTTCAAAAGACACCGTGAAGGTTGTAAAAAGAGAAACTACATATAAAAAGAAAAAAATTTTAAACTACATGTTTTATAAAGGACTTTTATCTAGAACACATAAAGAACACTTCACACTCAACAAGTAAAAATAAATAAACAGCAGGCAAATGATCTTAATATTTCACTTAAAAAGATACGTGGAGAGCAAATAAGCATGTGAAAATATGTTCAATGGCATTAGTCATCAGGGAATGATAAAAGTACAATGTGATTTCATTATCCACTTATTCAAATGGCTACAATTAAAAAGTCATACCAAGTGCTGGCTAGGATCTGGAGCAACTCTCAAACGTCACTGGTGGGAATGTAAAATGATATGACCACTTGAGAAACAGTTTGGCAGTTTTTTAAAGAAATTATAAATCTACCATATAATATAGGCTTTCTCATCCTAGATCAATAAAGAAATGGAAGACTGTGCATGAACATTCAGAGAAGTTTTACTTGTAATAGCCCAAATACAGAAATAATGCAAAATTCCATTCAGTAGGCAAGTGAATAAATTGTGATGTGTGTGTGTGTGTGTGTGTATCACAATTTGCTGCATGGATGTGTGTGCATCTATATGCACACACAGTTGAACATCATTCAGCAATAAAAAGAATGATACTATAACATGGATGGATTTCAAAATAATTATGCTGAGTCAAAGAATCCAGACAAAAAGGGTCCATACTATATCATTTAATTTATAGAAACGTCTAGGAAATGCAAACTAATGTATAATGACAAAAAAAATAGATCAATGGTTTTTGAGGGGAAGTGGGAGAAGAGGGACTGAAGGATGGGATAAATTATAAAGTGTCATGAGGAAGCTTTTGAGGGTAATTGATATGTTCATCATCTTGATTTTGGTGATGCTATCACAGTGTATACATGTGTCAAAACTTATTAGAGTATATACTTTAAATATATGAAGTTTATTGTCAGTTATACCTCAATAAAGCTGTAAAATAAATACTCTTACCCTCGAATTAGCAATCCACTTCTAGAAAAATATGCTACAGTTATACTAGTATAAATTATTGATGATGCATACACAAAGATATTCATTACGTAAGTGTTTGCAATAATAAAAGTTTGAAGGGAACTTGTCCATCAACACGTAGCTGATTAAGGAGCCATTAAAAAGAATCATCAGCTCTTTATTTACTGGAATGAGAGGCTTTTCATGATATATTACATAATGAATAAATCAAGTGTCACTGCCCTATAGTATGCTATTGTTTGTATGTGTTTGGAGAAAGGATATGTTTACCCACATATACATACACACACCACATTTGCTTGTTTGAATAATATCTTTGTTTCTTAGAGGGTAAGTCAGTGCCTGGAGGCCACAGGTAAAGTCTTTCTACCATGTTTCATTTTGTACCTTTTGAATATTGTACCATGTGTTATTAACTTTTAAATCAAATAAAATTTAATATATATTCTCATAATTTTTGTTGTAATTGTGAATGTAATATGCTCTCTCATTTCTGTCTGGTTATTGCCAGTATGTATACAAACTATGGATTATGAATTTTTTTGTATATTTGTTATCCAATCACTTTTTAAGCATTTTCTCTTTTTTGAGGGGAGGAGGATTTTTTAAGTATGTGCCATATTATCAGAAACATAATTACCTCATTTTTTCAGTATTTATAGCAATTTTTTTTTCTTTTGTATGATTGCATTTACTAGAACTTCCGAAACAATGCTAAGTGATAACAGTGATAGTAAGTATGTTTTGTTTGTTCCTTATTTTAATGGGAATGGCTTTAACATTTCACAATTTTAAATGATATTTGGTGCTATTGTGGAAGGTCTCTGATTTGATTTTTGGCTTGACTGTTATTGGCGCATATGAATGCCACTGATTTGTGTGCATTAATTTTGTGTCCTGAGACTTTACGGAATTCGTTTGTCAATTCCAGGAGTCTCTTGGTTGAATACTTGGAATTTTCTATATATAATAGCATATCAGCAACAGAGAGTGAGAGTTTGACCTCTTCTGCCCCCATTCGGACATGCTTAATTAGTACAACCCCTGTGGAAAGTAATGTGGAAATATCTCAAAGAGCTAAAAATAGAAATACCATTTGATCCAGCAATCCCACCACTAGGCATCTATCCAAAAGAAAAAAAGACATTCTATAATAAAGCTACCTGCACTCTAATGTTTATAGCAGCACAAGTCACAGTTGCAAAGACCTGGAAACAACCCAAGTGCCTATCAGTACATGAGTGGATTAATAAAATGTGGTATACGTATACCATGGAATACTACTCAACTACAAAATACAATGGTGAACTTGCACCTCTTATATTTTCCTGGATAGAGATTGAGCCCATCCTTCAAAGTGAGGTATCATAAGGATGGAAAAACATGCACCACACGTACTCACCATCAAACTGGTACTAACCGATCAACACTAAGGTGCTCACATGGTAGTAATACTCTTGGGATGCTGGTCAGGTGAGGGTTTGGGGGGAGCAAACCCACAGCTAATGGAAGTGGAGTGCATTGTATGGGGGAGGGACACGCTTGTAGCCCTGGCTTGGGTGAAGCAAATGCATTACATGTGACCAAAATGTTTATACCTCCATATATCCTGACTTTAAAATAAATAAATAAATAAAATGATATTTGGTGTCATTTATGGTGAATAATTTAATTCAGGTAGTTTTCTTCTATGTTCTTAGAGGATTTCTTTAGGGGTAGAAATCGTTGCTGAATTTTGATTGCTTTGATCATATTGTTTTTTCCCTTTAAGGTGTTTCCCTCACAAATGTTCTAATTTTATGGTAGCTGTTAGAAAGTTATGGGCTATTACTAAGAAGGTGGTTGTAACTCTACACCTTTCTCT
This sequence comes from Lepilemur ruficaudatus, assembly GCA_963574885.1. Classification (NCBI taxonomy): domain Eukaryota; kingdom Metazoa; phylum Chordata; class Mammalia; order Primates; family Lepilemuridae; genus Lepilemur; species Lepilemur ruficaudatus. Next base: position 59,050 of record CAUYRT010023840.1, read on the forward strand.
TTTAGAAAAAGAGAAGTTATTATTGGGATTCCTGTCATTTTTTTTTAAAAAAGCAGATCATTTACAACCCTTAGTACCTGAACTATCATTAATAATTCAACTTACAACAGATTGCAACACAACTGTGTTTCATCTGCAATCCAGAACCACTGCAGTAAATTTTTATTATGGCTCTGCACTTTCAATTTCCTATCCCCTGGGTGGCAGTGTTGTTCTCCAAATTGCACATTGCAATTGCAATTGCTAATGTTGAGGAAAGCAACCTAAAATGAATGGTATGTGGTAGAATTTTCTGAATTAGAAAGAAAATAGATGGCTCTACCAGGCCTTACATTTCTTTAATGCCTAGGATTAACACCTTAAGGTTTCAAAGCCTTAAGGCTTCTCCCTGGCATTGAACTTAGGGGACCAGGGAACAGGCCTGCGGACTGAATCCAATACCCCAAGGACTTGATCTGTGTTGCTCAAGGGAACGGAGGGCAGATTTGTGAACTAATCTCGGGAGGCAAGGGAGCCCATGTGAATAGAACTGAAAGGAGAGTGCAGTGTGGGTCCTAGCTGCAGCACACTCAGGGGGCACCCCTCTTCCCACGGGAAAGTTGCACTTCTGTCTGAGGTGGGATCCCAGACAGGGAAGCCCCCCGCCTGCAGTGGCAGTGAGGGTAAGCTCAGTGAAAGAGCCACAGGCAGTAAATACAGTAGCTGAAATTCAGACACATGATTACTTTGTGCAAAGATCTTAAGAACTTTCTCTTGTGTCACAATATTCAGATGTTCATTGCTAAGAATTAGTACAGTGGTGGCAGAAGGGAAAAACTCACCCCCCAAAGTGGCATATATAATAACAATTAAAAAAAGGGCAAAGCATTAGCTATTAAAATGCCTTGTAAATTAGTTGTGTGAACTTAAACCATTTATCTATTTTGGATTGGCAATTTCCCTATCAATTGAATAAGTAAATGGAACAGCCAATGATTTTATAGACCCTTTATAAATAAAAAAATTATATGTTCTTTCTGAATGTTAATTTTGCTCTAAGACGCTTCTTGGAAATGTGCATTAGAAAAGAATGTTTACTGCCATTTCCTCTGGAAACTCGTAGAGAGAAATGACCCAGTCTCATGTAAAAACAAAGTTAGGATACTTGCTAGAACGATCTTTCCATGTGACCTACCAGAAGAAGCCTTCAAGCATTGAGCCAAGCTCTCAGAAGCAGCTGCTTCCCTCTGTTGGCACGTCCACTACACTCAGGCTTCCACAGAGAGTGGGGGCCACACCTGTCCTCTTAAAGACCTGCAACAGACCAAGGGGTGCTCAGACTCTGATCTGCATGCTTGCCAGCCCTCCCTGGTGCTGCCCACGTGGCTGCTCCAGCAGAGCAGGGCATACCCTGAAGCGCAAGAACGTTAAGGCTGCTTGAGCACTGCATCAGCAACTCGGAACCAGCAGGTTTCTTTGGAAGTGAGTCACTAAACTAATAAACCTTCTAAGTGAAACACTAGTCGATTTATTTAAAATTCATTTTGTGTATATATAATCAAAGTAAAGAGTGTAACTAGCTACCTGTATAGGAGACAGGTAATTGGCAAATCACCAAGCTAATATCTTTACTAAATCAATCCTCTAACAGAATTTTTGCCTAAATTCCATTAGAATTTTTCTATGAAGCATTTTAATTAGATTTATTACTTTATACCTCTAGGAAATCTAAAGAAAAGTTCTAGGAAGTTTATATCTTAAAGATTCACAATAACTAGTTTATGTCATATAGCCAAGTTTTATAAAATTCAAAGTGATGAAGCTAAAATTTAGCAATTTAGCATTTTGGTTAAGGGCTTTGATTCTGGAATAAGATTATTGGATATCAAATTTCAATTCTATCTCTTAACAGCTATATACTGTTGGGAAAATTATGTAAGCTCCCTATGCCAACGTTTTTTTATTTGTAAAATGGGAATGATAATCTATCTCATAGGATTGTTGTGATGATTAAATGAAAAAGTATGGAGTTCTTGATGAACATTTACCTCTCAATTATTTAAACTGCTGTTATTTTCATTATCTCATTTGATCTTGACAGAAACCTTGTGAGCTAGTGTTGGTACACATGAGGGATTCATGTCTCACGAATAACAAATATGCCAGATCATAGAGGTGATAAGGAGGCAGTCCCAGTCTCCTGACGTAAAATCACTGGCGGCAGTTTTATAACAGCTCTTTGATATGTATGTAAAAATTACATAATAATTTGTGGCCACTATTTCATTCTTTCCTATTCACCTAATTATTTATTAATTGATCAATAATTAATGAGTGAAGGTACTTTATAAACTATAAATTCCTTCATATATACAACTTCTTTCTTTTAATTATTTGCCAGTTAGTCCACGATGGGCCCAAGTTATTGCAACAAAGCCTGTAATACCTTAAAGCCAAGTTCAGAAAATATTATTAAAACTAAGTTCAGATTCATTTTCAACATAGTGATTGGTTTTGACTCATTTTAATAAGCATTTTTGAGTATCTATTTAGCAAAGCATTGTATGTACTAGGTTCAGTAGGAGATAAAAGAATGATGATGAAGTCATTGTTGTCCACCATGGGCTTACTTACCTTAGTTTAAATAACTCTAATACTAAGACAGACTGGATTAAATGTGTGGTAAGAGTGTAAATTACTAATGAAGTATTACAGGGGAGTGAGAGAACGATTTAACTAGAAAGCTTCCTAGAAGAGGTGGGATTTGAGTTCAGTATTGAAGGAAGGATGGCACTTCAATAGAATGCTGTAGAATAGGAAGAAAATTCCCAACTGAAGAAATTAATTGGATTAAGGTGAGGTAGTAAAAGACACTATTTCATAAATAGAATAAAGCTTCTAGAGGATTTTTCATAAACTATTAAAGTTTCTAAAAGCATTGTTAGGAGTAGAAATAAAAACATTTTTAGTTTCTTAAAGATATTTTCGATATACACACCTTCTAAAACAGATAGTTCTCCTAAGTTAATAAAATTTTTTAAAAATGAAGGAAGATGTTTTGAAGCAATAAACAAAATTCACTAGTCTTAATAGACTGGGAGAAGTAGGTTTCAAAATACCTGGGAATTTATGGATTTGCAAATGACTGAATAATCTTTAATGGAAACTTTGCTCCCTTACATTTAAACCCAAAGATGAAAATTTGGGAGAGACTAAAGTGAAAAGTATTGTGAAAGTTGATTACACAAAATGGAGTCCATGTCATACCCAACTAACACGGGGTTAGGAGGCACCGGGCAAGGGCATCCAGGTACCTGCCCCAGGAACTGTCTTTGCAGTTCATCAGAAAAACCACGAAGACCAAACCATAACTTTAAGATTACATCTTACCTTGTAACTGCTGCCACTCACCACTCAGAACTTGCCAGCTCCTACAAGACACTGCCGGCACCAATGAATGGTCAACACAATTTATGCAGCCTTTCTTTCTTCAGTAAAAACCCAGGTTCTCCCTTTGTTCTTTGGACACAGGGGCTACCTTTGTTTGTGTGCTCTGTGTTGCAATTCTAATGCTTGTATATTATTTCCAAATAAACCCTTTGTTTTTATATATTTATTTAATGTTGGCAGTATAAAAGCCTCCTCAGAGAAAACATTTTTAATTTGAATGTGACCATGAAGTTGCAAGGAATTTGTAGCAAATCTATTAGACCACTTTTCCATCAAGGCCAAGGGAGAGGCACAATGTATAGCCTGAAGAGTGAAAATTAGTAGGTCACTTAGCCTCTCCGTGATAAAATTCAATGATTTTTCTTTGGTAAGGAGTAGAGTTAGAGAAAGAAGTGCTGTGATTTTGCCCAGGTCATAGTCAAGCACTATCTCTGTGTCATCACTTTTCAGCTATTCCTCAAGGCACTCAAGTCATTCTATTAATCCAAGTCATTCTATTTAGTGGTACACTGTCATGTATGAACAGTTACCATCATGTCATACTGTAATTGAAAAATGGAAAAAAGACAATATTTATGGTAAAGGTTAAAAAAATTTTTAATAAAAGGCAACCCTCATTGCAGTAATTTTCTGTAAAAATTACCTCTCTTCCTCTTACATTTTTTCCCCCTTTGAATGGTACCTTTTATAACATGTTAAGATACAAAGATATTTATATCACTTTAATCTAAGTTAGCCTTTTACATCGCTGCTTTCATTTTGGATACACTGAAATTATGAAAAGACACCAAGATTAGACACCTAGACAATTCCAGATTTTTTTTGTCCCTTTTTAGGTAACTCTAGAATTATTTTCCTTAGAAAAGGATACCTCTGAGAACTTAAGGGACCAAAAGAAAATTAATGACACAGCACAGCAACTTAAAATGTTTAGTATTCAAAAGGTATAAATATATTAATAGGTTCTTTGAACTTTTCACTTAGGACAAGAAGTCAGAATAACTTTCTGATTATAAACATAAAAATAGAACATGTGTATTTACAGTTCTAAGGAGAAAGTTCTACAGTTCTACAGTTTCTTAGGAGAAAACTCCTAAGTTGTAGTAATAATGTATTAAGTCTTACATAATACACAGCAAAAAGCATTAGACATTCACTGTCAGATACTCTGATGCATTATCCCAAAACATGTTTGATACACACTGTTAACTTATAACAAAGTATGGCATCTTTTCTCTAGAAAAGATGAGTTTCATCACAAAAACAGATGTACAGGACTTCAATTTTGAATAAGTCTTAGAGATATATTTTAAAGATATAAAAGAAAAACAAGATTTATCCTTAAAATAAAAAATGTTTTATAGATAGTTCATAGTTAATACTTTTTACGGTCTTACAATGTAGCACATTTAGAAATTTTTGAACTCCGGAAATTTTGACCAGTTAACCTATTTGGCCTTAACATATTCTAAATTCCCTTTTGAGAATCACATCAATGTTTTCAGTCCATCAGTCCGAAACAGATGGAGCAATTCTTTTTCTTCTTCGGTGGTTTATCCTCAGGGCTGAATCTGTGCTGCTGCTGGGAGAGCTGGACTCAGTCTGAATCAGAGAAGGAGGAAGAAAGAGGTTGTGGAGGAGGCGGAAGATGATGAACTAGAGGAGCTTTCATCCGTGTTACCATCTTCTGAGGAGGGTGAAGGAGACGTTTTGTCAATTCGCGAGAGAATCACGGCCTGAACAGTCATTGCTGTGCTGGTGGAACTGGTCTTCTTAGGCCTTCTGTTCTTGGCTTTTCATTTTACATTAGTTCCTCCCATGCTTTGTTGTGATAATAATCTGTTGTGTTTTTCTTTAAAACTTTCTTTAGTGCTGCTGTTCTGGAAGGCCTACATAGGTATTTTCTTTTTCCTGTGCATTTGTAAGTCCAATGTCAAAATTCCGGGCTGGGCTTGGTGGCTCATGCCTGTAATCCTAGCACTTGGGAGGCTGAGGTGGGAGGATGTTTGAGCTCAGGAGTTTGAGACCAGCCTGAGCAAGAGCAAGACCCCGTCTCTACTAAAAAAAAAAAAAAAAAAAAAAAAGACAGAAATTAGCTGGACAACTAAAAATATATAGAAAAAATTAGCCAGGCACTGTGGTGCATGCCTGTAATCCCAGCTACTCAGGAAGCTGAGGCAGAAGGATCACTTGAGTCCAGGAGTTTGAGGTTGCTGTGAGCTAGGCTGACGCCACGGCACTCTATCCTGGGCAACAGAGTGAGACTCTGTCTCAAAAAAAAAAAAAAAAAAAAAAAAATCTGAGAGTTTCTGACATCTTACATGTTGCTTATTTGTTCCAGCTTGTTTCCAGGTTATGAGGTGTTAAATGGGACAGTTTTCCCATTTTTAATAAGTATATAAATATAATTTTTAAATGTTAATTCATTACTTTTTTCACATTTTTGTATTCTAGCATTTAGTTACATTTTTAAGTTTCTATTTATTTACTACATGATTTTACATACAAAGTTCAATAAAAAATAATTTCATTACATGCTTTTTTTCCTGGCCATTATTATTATTTATTTCTTTGTACTATTTCAGAAATTTTTTTTTTTAATATAGAGGAGGGTGTTGTTAAAAATGACTTGTTTTAAAAGCCCACAAATTCAAGGCTGCAGTGAGCTATAATTGTGCCACTGCTCTCTAACCTAAGCAACAGAAAGAGATCCCACCTCTTTAAAAAAAGAGATATTTTCTGGATGTACAATATGTTATTCCACTGCTATACTAATATTACAGAGATACTTAAAGTTAGTATATCTGTAACTAAACTCACCATTTATCTTTCACACAGCCACATTTAAAAAAGCGACAAGAACTTATAATCTCAGCAAAAAGCATTATTGTCCACACCATCGTCCTTGACTTCTTCTTTTATTCAAACCCCACTCTCACATAACTAGTCAATAATCATTATTTATTCTCCCTTTTTTGTCTCTCTCTTGACTCTCCTCATTTCTATCCCCACAGCAGCCACTTTCAATTAGGCCCTCACCATTCCTCTCCCAAGTTGTCTTCCCACATTCAGCCTTAGCACTACTGATCCACTCTCGACGTTGCCGGTGATCTCAGTGATATTTCTTAAATAAATCTAATCACGGCATTCCCTCCATAAAATCTTCCACAGAGTTTTTCATTGCCTTTAGGATAAAAACTCAACTTCTTAGCATGGGATACCAGACTCTTCATCATCTTGTCCCTGTTGACATCCTCAAGTTTAATCCTCTGCTAAAACTTTATAAACATACGAAAAACTTGCATTTCCTCTGACATTCGCTGTTGAATGGATTCTTGACCTGAAATGCTTCTTTAGCACCTTGACTCCTCACAGTTGCCCAGGAGTCTATCTACCAACTCCTGTTTTTAGCCTTAGCCTGGATAACTTATCTCAGATGCTATTTCCCCCTGGAAGTTGGGGTGACCTCAGGTCGAATTAATGATACTCCTCAATTATAGCACATTTTCATCATGGTCACTGCAAGGTTTCGTTCATCTTTTATTTATGCATTTTCTATATTCACCTCTATTTCCAACCCTCTACCCTTGAAAATAACCATTCTATTTAATAGGTATCTTTTTTTATGGGGGAGGCAGTATTTTTATAACATATATTACCTAATTCTGTTTAAAATTCTTCACTAAGCATTATGTTTTAAGTATCATGTTACTGTGTGACTATAATCTTGTGCTTCTAATCATTGCATAGTATATTACAATTTACCTATCTACTCTCTTAATGACTGATGCCCATTCCTGTCACCAGAAATAATACATCATTGAACATTCTCATACATGTCCATTTATAGATCTTTGTGAGAATATTCTTTGTGGGGTTATGTTCTGGTAAATGTTTAACGATCTACTCTTAAAAGTATGTGCTTGTTTATTATAAGTTGTATTAGTATAAAAGATATATAACAACAATGTACAAGTAGTACTAAAATATATAACATTCTTCGTTGTAAAATCACAGAGCCAGTTGATTCTCATAGAAATCTTTTATTGATTTTTCCTGAACTCTTGTGTCTCTGGCTAAACTATGGTTTCAATTGATGAATGACTGTACTTGTGAGATGAATATTAGTTGGTATTTTCATTTACATTAATGAATAAAAAGTGAAAATCATGAAGACGTATGTTCAAACTTCATTTGTTCACAAGCAAGCTGAGAAACTTCTTTACTGAATTATATAATAGTTTTCAAATACTGGAAGAACATTGTGTTTCTTACAATGCATAATTATAAACACAACAAACTTTTCAATTTAATCTGCTTTATTAACATTTTTTTCACTGTCATAAGACTAGAGTCAATTAATAAAACAATAAGTCAACCCCTGACTATAGTGTGGTGTAAATATTCTGACCATTACCTATTTCAAACTACCAAAGAGGGTTATTGAGTGGGGAGATGAGAAGAGATGCAATAGCACACTATTGTGTAGAATTTACCATACAGATTGAGCATATGTAATCTTAAGAGCATACAGAATCATATGATGTTGATGGGGATAAGACCATCAGGTCTTAGGGACCCCATTTCTGAGGCCATGGGAGGAGAGGAGGTGAGGGAATGCTGCCTGAGCAGGAGCCGGAGATAAGGGCAGAAGTTAACTGCCTAGTTGGGGGACAATCCAGTGATCTGGGAGTATAGCAAGGCAGACTCCCACCTTAAAGCCTGAGGGGCCTCATGCCTAAAAAGCCACAGAGCAGCTTGACGTGAAAGTCATCCGTGGCTGTACAGGAAGATTGCAAAATGTCAACCCGCGAGAGGGAACGTCAGGCTCTAATTCTTAAAAATACCGGGTTGAGTTCCTTCCCTCCCCCTTTTCAATAGAACACCTCAGTTAATGGGGAGCTAACCTCCCAGTAAGAAGTACTAATCTTTGTTCCTCAATTGAATGGGCCACAGCCGCGGAGCTCAGAGATACTATCTGTACATACCTTAAGGTGTAGCTTGTGTTTAGTAAGGAGCTATGTGTTCCTGCTTCTATAGATAAAAGAGTAATTAGCTAAGACATCTTGTGACTTTTAGGGGAGACTTGAAACTTGTATACATTGTAACCCACTAGCTTTTAACGTGAATTGATTATAATCTATAGCATGAAAAAGAGAATAAAAATGGGTGCCAGATTTCAGTCGGTACCACCTGGCTCATGGGAATGCTGGTGGTCCCCTGACTTCCCCACATCCTTTCACCTTACTTTTTGTGTCCGTGTCTTTGTCTCTCCCATCTCTTGCAGCACATACTGCCAGGGACCCAGTTATATCAGGGGCATCGTGAACTCCTGATATGATATAGTAAAAGAATTAGGAAGGGATGTAATTTGAGTATGTATTACTGTTGTTTCTAACATAATTTACTTAATTCTAAGCTTATATAAGTTAATGTTTAATAATGGCTATATTCAACAACAGATTATGTTCTTGGTGTTTTCTTCTTTTGGTGTATGTTTACTGTCTGAGGAATCTCATCTACTCCTAATATTTCATCTTATTTTTTAAGTAATATTTTCTAAGTCATGCTCTGTACATGCTTCAGGGATAGATCTTGCTAGAAAAAGTATTCTATAATCAAATATATTTAGAATTTTTTGTAGAATTCATAATGCAAAGCAGCAGTAAATCCTATGATAGTTGTAAAGAAAAGAAACCTTT
>CAUYRT010023841.1:0-10018 GCA_963574885.1 Lepilemur ruficaudatus
TCTGCACAGCCAAAGAAACTATCACTAGAGCAAATAGACAACCTACAGAATGGGAGAAAATATTTGCTCTCTACACCTCCGACAAAGGTCTCATAATAAGAATCTACCTAGAACTCAAAAGAATTAACAAGAAAAAATCAACCCCATTTATAAATGGGCAAAGGAGATGAACAGAAACTTCTCCAAAGAAGACAGAATAATGGCCAGCAAACATATAAAAAAATGTTCATCATCTCTAATCATTAAGAAATGCAAATCAAAACCACAATGAGATACCACCTAACCCCAGTGAGATTGGCTTCTATCAAAAAATCCCAAAACAACAAATGCTGGCCAGGATGTGGAGAGATAGAGACACTCTTACACTGCTGGTGGGACTGCAAATTGGTGCAACCTTTCTGGAAAAGAATTTGGAGATTCCTCAAAGAGCTAAAAATAGAATTACCATTTGATCCAGCAATAGCATTATTAGGCATCTACCCAAAAGAGTTCACATCTTTTTAAAAGTCTGTGTAACTGACTAGGAAGTTTGCATAAAATGTTCCTGCTGCATACAAGGAGTATGATGGTGATCTCCAGGAAAAGCACTTATGCAACATTTTTGGGGAAACCATTTTTTATTTGAAAGAATGACTGAAAAAAAAATTATGGTTATACAGTCACAAGTATTTGGCATATATTTTGTCAAAATGAATGAAGTGAACCTGCAGTTCAGAAAAACAATTCACAATATGTGCTGCAAGTTATAAAATATAATTTCCAAGTGAAAATTAGAATTGAAAACCATATCTACCACTGTGAACTGGAGAACATTCCAAAACTTAAAGACATTTCTGATGGGATTTGTGGAGATATTAATGAATGTGATTTTTCAACTTCGTAAAGTAAAATACATCAGCATTTGAAAGACCTTTGTAACTCAGTGAGCCTATATTTTACAAATGACCAATGTGTAATGTCACAAAATCAACATAGATGTGTAACAGATCTGTTAAAAGTGCAAGATAAACCTATGCATTTTAATATAACAGAGTATAACAAAAGAATTGATATGATCTCAGATTTTACGCTGTAACAGAGCTTTAAGAAATCACCACGTCAAGTTTTGGTATAGTATCAAAGAGAATATCCTTAATTTTGGAAACACTACTAAAATGTGTCTTCCTTTTACAACTACATATTTGTATAAAGCCATATTTCTTTCATATACTTCAACCAAAACAACATGTGGTGACACGTGGAATACAGAAGCAGAATGAGTATCTAGCTATCTTCTAATTAAGTCAGACATTAAAGAGTTTTGCACAAATTCAAAATAATGCCACTCTTCTCATTACTTTGTTTTTGTTTTATAAAATGAAGTTATTTTATAAAGATATTATTTTTAAATATATAATGGTAATATTGTCATTTTAATAAATAAATAATTTGAAATTCCCCATTTTCATTTCCAATATGATAAAACCATTAGGTTTCACTCGTATAAACAAAAACTTATTAAGAGTCCTCAATAACTTTTGAGATTTCTAAAAAAGCTTTTATGAAGAAAAACTTTGAGAACTGCTGATCTAGAACACAGAGATTCCAGCATATATCTTCAATTTGCTAATATCATGATTCTTTTCCAATAAAATTTCACCTCTTAATATAGAGTAAGAAAAGGTCCCAAACTGTGCCAGGAAATCCAATTACAAATAAGCTTTGTCATGAATAAGTATAAAAGCAAAATCCAAACAATATTTATAAGTGGAAGTGCTATGACTATTACTTTTATCCCAAGAATGAAATCATAGTAGGATATTTTTAAGACATATATTAAATTATTATAATAATAAAAAGATATATTGCCTTATCATAAGCATTTTATACACATTGCCTCAATTAACTTTAACAAGAGTCTCTGAATTATACTATTAATTATTATATTATTATCATCTTTATTTCAATGAGATGTAAAATGAAGAGTGGACAAGTAAGTCACAAAGCTTGTAAGAGGTGCAGTCAGGATGCAAACTCAGGCTTATTACCTTTCAAATCCAATACTCCAGGTTTGTGGTTGACCTGTACTTGTAATTCTGGGTGGTTTGTTACGGCGACACCCTGTCAGGATATCTTAAGTGATGTTATGGTTCCTAGAATCCTCAATATCTCCGTGGCTCAGTGGTATAAAACAACAATGATTTATTTCTCTCTCATGCTATTGTGTCTCTTACGAGTTGAATGTAGTTGTGCTCCATATTTTCTTTAATTCTGGACCCGAGCTGTTGAGCATTCTCTACTTGAAACATTGTCAATCTCGTGGTAGAGAGAAAAAAGAACATAATGTACCACGTTCTGCCTCTAAAGCCTGTTCTCAGAAGTGCTATACACCACTTCCATTCACATTTCATTGGCTAAACAAAGTCCTATAACCGAGCCTGAATTCAACAACACGGGGTATTAATATAATATGTGGTATACTGTAAAAGTGACAAAAAAGAAATAGAAAAAGTCTAGACAAAATCAAGTAAAATCATCCCCACAGAAGGCATTACAGTTAGCTCTAATCTGTTTTGTATTAAAATAGATCTTGGAACATATGATTGATGTCAGACATATTCTAATGGATATTTTGGACAGAGGCTAGTTCATAAGGTTATACAATTCTTTGTGTAGTGTGATGTTATATGGTTATTCCTTGCGCCAGGCTACAACATTGGTGCTAATCAGTCCCTGGCATTCTATTCCTGAAGTTCATTCTAGAGATAGCTCAAAATGTTTTTGTTACCTATTTCTCCACCAACAACCAAGGATTCGTTAATTATTAATAATATATTTAAAAGCTAGAAATGGGCTTTAATAGGTTAAATTTGAGGTTTTCAATATATATAAATTGGTTAGGATGCTTCTGAGACATACCCTATTCTTGTCCATCCAAGCATTTGAATTCAAATGATTTCTGGTTGCCTGACACAACTAGAGAGTAAGTGAATTCTGCCTCTAGACTCTTGGTTCTCCCATAAGTGATAATCTGTACAAACTGATGATTAGAGCTCCTCAAAGGACAGAGGTCTTAAAGATATTTGCATGAACTGTTATGTGACTATTTGCTAATGAATGTCAGTTAAGATCTAATGTGTACATGACGGCAGAATTTGGTTGAGTAACTTTATTATCCACCCAAAATAACTTAAAAGAGTCCATGAGCAAATTAGCAAAAGTTAACTTGTGAAAGTGTCCTATCTGATTTTTTAGTGCTCTAGAGTTTTCTAAATCACATTTAATTTAATTAGTTGTGTGTGCATGTGATTTATGGTTTGTCTTGAGATGTTTTTTCCTCAGTATATCACACGCAAATGCATGATTTATTTTAGCTCAGATAGAATTAAACCTTAACATAACTTAATTTGAAAAGAAAACATGACAAAGGGCTAGGTCAGTATTTACTATGTCCTATAGTAAACCACTTAAAAGTTTGGAGAATCTAGTAATTAATCATTAATTGCTCTTCAACAGACATTTAAGGGCAAGTTATAATGTTATTGTGGACCCTATGAGAGGAGGAGGGAAAGTGAAATTTCTAAGAGTCAAACACTCACTTAATTTTAAGTATGACTCAGAACCTAAATTCAATATCTCCCTCCCATACCCTCACTCTCTGGGTAGCAATAATATTTACAATGTGACCTTACTTTTCACTATGACTTAGGCTATAAAAGGACAGGGAAAAAAAATGTGTATGTGAATTAGTTTTTAGTATCTCTCAAAAATCCTTGAGGGAATTTTCTTTACTCATGCAATCTAGCTCATACCATATTTAACAATTGTTTTTGAATCAAACTTTCTATTATAAATCATATTATTCAGAGTTCCACAAAAGAAAAAACATATTTAAATCGCAGCAGTAATTTTGTATAGGTTCTGAGTTGTGTCTTGAATAGTTTCATGCTAGTCTGAAAAATAAATAAAAATTTAAAATTTCCATACACTGCTTTAAAAATAAAAGAGTTTAATTTCATATGATAAACATCACTTCCACAAGGAGGTGTCACCTTTATTAATTTTCCTAAACATATTGTCTAATAGATCAAACATTGCTAAAAGCTAAGCAAGCCTGAAGGTGGACTATTTGTTTTCATATGTTTCTGAAATTTAAGGGTCTGCAAGAAGAATGGGGACACTGTGATGTCAGTATTTCTTGAGTACTTGTTTGTATTCAACCAGATGACTTGAATGCCAATTGTGCATGTGCTTTGCCACATTCTTTTTTGCATTTTTGCGTACTTATTCCAATGCCCTACAAAGGAGAACTTTAGATTAATATTTCTGTCACAATGCTTGTATCAATGAATTCACTTATTAACAGAGCAGATATAGCTTATGTCTTAGGCTGCTCAGGCTGCCATATCAAAATACCATAGACTGGGTGGCTGAAACAACAGAAACTTATTTTCTGACAGTTATGAAGCCTGGGAAGTCCAAGATCAAGATGCCAACAAGATAGGTTTCATTCTGAGTCCTCTTCTCCTGGCTTGTAGGTGGCTACCATCATCCTATGTGCTCACATGATCTCTTTCTGTGTGAGTGGAGAGAAAGAAAGTAGTTCTATTATGTCTCTTATTAATATAAGAGCACTGATCTCATCAGACCAGGACCTACTCACACAACCTCATCTAACCTTAATTATCTTTCAATAGCCATCACATTGGAGATTAGGGCTTCGACATATGAATTGGAGGAAGACACAAACATTAAGTCCATAATGTCTTGTAATACAATCCATATGTGCACTTTGAATAATTTGATCCACTGAAAAAGAATTCTGTAGGATATTGTAGCCAATGACAGATGTGAAATTTGAAAGTGTTTAAATGAAGGCAATATTTTAATATGCTTAAATTTGTGCAGATTTGACTGCACGTATTTTGGTACTATTGAATTGAAAAAATAATTCTTACATAAATACTTCCAAATCACTGATATCGTAAATAAATATGATTGTGTTTCTGGATATCAAGACAGGTAATAATGCTTGTTGATACTGCCTTGAAAATGAATTTCATGATTGAAAATGATTTAATCTTCAATCTCTGAATGGTAATTCTTGACAAAACTATGCTTTGACTGTTGCAGCTGTAAGGCTGAATGTCAACTTCACAGTTTGCATATTTGTGCAGATTTGTTTAGAACATGGGCTCTGTTGTGAACTTGTTTCAAAATTGCCAAATGGGTATGTAATGAAAACACATCTGCTAAACAAAAGAGAAAGACCAAGTTTGAGAAAGGAATTAGCAAGGAAACATTAGTTTAAAAAGTTCTTTTATAATTAAACTGTATTGCAAATGAAGTGACTCTTTTCTCAAACATGCTATTCATAGCATCCATAATCATCAAATAGCAGGCACTTCAGGCAGAGCCAGAAGTAGATTGGCCTCAAGCAATTAAAAATAAAGCAGAAGAGGAGATGGCAGATTGAAGATGAGGTAGCACTGGCATGATCTTCTAATACCAAATACCAAGAAAAACAACATTTAAACATGGTGTTAAAAAATACTAACATTTAAGGTGACTCTGTGTGTCTTTACCCAATGAGCAGAGAAAAAAATTTTAAAAGATCTGTCTTTGATTCAGGATGTCAGCATTATGACCTGCTCAAATGCCACCTCATTTGTGAAGTTTTCCCTCAATATACATACACATATATATTTTTGTATATAAATATAAATGTTAAAATACATATCTCTCTCAAACCCTTCAATCACAGTCTTGCAATCCCATCTCCTTTTTTTTGCACCGTCAAACATACCACATATCTCCTTGCTAACCTCTTTATTGTCTATCTATGCCACTCAAACTATAAGACTCATAAAAACAAAAATATTATCTTTCAGCTTTCCGCTATATCCCTAGAACCAGAACCTGGCATAGAGTTGGCATCCATAAAAATGTGTTTAATAAATGAATGAATGAATCAATCAAGTATGCACCTCTTTTTAGCACTAAGAGAAATACTATAAACATCTGTCCAGTATGTTTTGGTGTACTTCTGTCTGGATAAAGAGGATATTTTTGATTCCATGATTCTATAAAACATTCATGTTTCTTAGAAAACATACCATAGATGACTAGAATGTCTCTGTAAATTAGGAAGAAAGTATCATATTTATAACAAGGGAGTCTGCCCTAGAATAAGAAGTTGAGAAACGGGAAACTTTCAGAGAAAGGGGCCTTTGAGCTGATATCTGAAAGATGAGGAGGGTTAGTATGAAGCAGTAGGATGAAGAAGCATCTTCTAGATGAACAACATGATCAAAGACCTGGCATTTGGGAAGAGAATGGAGATCTAGGACAGAAGGCAGCTTGGCCTGAGATCACAGAGTGAAAGAGTGATGATTATTGAGGCTAGGGAGGTAAGCAAGGGCCAGGCCAGGTGACATTTTCAGCAGTGCTGAGGATTTGTTCTTCATACTAAGAGTAAATGTGAAGTTACTGTTACTTTACATTAAGAGTAAATGGGAGGGTTTTAACTAGAGGGTAACATGAATGATCTGCTTTGCATTTTTAAAAGATTCCTTTCTGTTCCTGGCAGAGTTTGAGCCTGAGAAAGAAAGGGAAATCAATGAATGATCAATTTGTTCTCTAATGTCCAATTGTTATAAAGATTTGATGGGAAAAGAAAATGAGGAATATACTCTATAAAGCTCTTAGAGAAATCCCTTCCTTCCTTCCTTCCTTCCTTCCTTCCTTCCTTCCTTCCTTCCTTCCTTCCTCCATCTCTTTCTTCCTTCTCTTCTTCCTTCTTATCTTCTAGAATACATGTCTCCATTTGTAATCATACATTATTTACATTTCCATTTGACTAATACTCATCTACCCCACTAGTCTGTAGAAGAGCAGGGACACATCATTTACTCACCATTGTTTCTCTTACTCAAGAACAGAGCCTGGCATACATAATAGGAGGTCGCTAATACTTGCTGCCTAAATAAAAACAAGTAATTTTTAAAGTGCTTGAATTGACTTGCTAATGGAATTCAACTATTGTCTTAAGATACACGTTACTTAATACAGCAATAATTAAAGTACAAAATTATATATCTGATCTTTTCTTAATGGTATGCACATAGGTGGTTAAAAAGCAGTAAATACAGAAGAAAGGTCAAATCTTGAAAAATGTCAATATTGGGCACTATTCTGAGTGCCTGTAAGTTCATCTAATGTTAGGACATTCATTCCCATGACAAGCAGACAATGCGGTAGCATTCATGAAAGAATGCCATGTTAGTTTTACCTATGATCTTCAAGGAAGCAATTGTTTGACCAAAGGTTGATGGTAATAGTGAAACCAATAAAAAGGGAAAAAGTTGGGAAATGTGAAAATGAAGCAGCACCCAGATCCTGTTGAAAATTTCCAGGGAAATAAATATTTAGTTACTCCATAGTGAGAATGTCATGTTTTGCGATTCAAAATGTTTTTCATGCCTCACAGCACAAAAGTTATGAAAGATCAGTCAGTAATCAAAGAGTAATACCATCCGTTAACCAAAGCAAGAGATGACACGAAGATGATAAATGAAGTGTCTCTTCAGAAATGGGGGAAAAAAAAAAGAATGAAGATCTCAGATGTTAAAATTGGTCTGGCTTTCCTCTGGGTTTCTGAGAGGATTTTATATTTAAGTTTTCTCACTTGGTTTCTCCCATACATTTATGTGAATTTGAGTCCAGAAAATGCCTCCTTAACCCTTTCCATACAAACTCAAATCAACAAAAATCATTAGAATATACAGAAAAAAGAAACTAGCTGTTGACTGAGGTTTTTATCCTAGGCCTGATATTAAATAGTAGTGTGACTTTCGTGAAATAATTTAACGTCTCTCTTGAATCTTATTTACTTGCAGTATAGAATTTAGTGAGAAACATACAAATGATAATTACTGTGCCTCCTAACACCTGCTGGTGCGGTGAAATACTTTAATTCTTCCTTCCGCCTTAGTGTGTGTGCATGTGTGTGTGTGTGCATGTGTGTGTGTGTGTGAACTCAAGAACTGTTCAGTGAGAAGTTCAGAAGGCTTTCTTTGATCTCCCTCTAGAATCTCTTCCTCACCTACCCAATGATGCATGGAATTCCTTAAAAGGGGCACAGCATTTCATTCTATAGTTAACATCAGAAATTAATTCACAAATCACCCTAGGAGGGGTGACAGATAGAATTTCTTAGTAAGACTTAAAAAGATTTCCTTGAAATCTTTTTCTGAGAGTAAATTGTGACTGAGTTAAGAAGCTGAGGATAGTGAATACTGAAGAATGGGGAAGAATAAAAATGTGGAAGCTTAGAGCACCAAAAGCACATTTCACTTGCTTCACATCTTTGCCAGGAGCTGGCCCTGGGGAACAACTTGGAGAGGACAGTTACACATACTTCAAGTGTTGGTAGTAAACACCTCACTACCATCCCTGGAGGAACATAAGTGGATAAGGATGTTCCTTGGGCCCAGGTTATATTATTTATATCTATGAGGAATGGTACCCATCCCTAGGAACTGTACCTATGAGAGCCCGTCTGATTATAAAAGAGCAAATGGAACATATTGGAATTCCAGTGTTTGAAACACTGAGAGCAATGACAGTTCAGGAAAGTTAGTGTAACAATTTTTGCTTGGTTTTCACCATGTTTTTGTAATATAATTTTTGTTTACTTATTATTTGAAAGCCAGAATGAAATCTGTATCCTGTAAAAATATCTGTAGAATATAAGGATACTCTTGGCACTTCATATAGCCTTATGCTAATAATAACAACTAGTTGCTAAGGATCACAGTGCAGATGGCAGATACAATTACCAGGAGGATGCAGTGTTTCTGACAATCTCATTTAGTCTGATTTTGATGAAATCACAATCCAATGAAAATGAGTGTCTGTGTTTTGAAGATCATTCTGGAATATTCTAGCATGTTCTATCTTGAAAATTAAATAGTTGTGTATTCTTCTGTATGTAATGTTAGTCTCCTGTCCTTCTCAACACCCTTCAAACCCAGACTTTTCTTGTTTTCAATGAACTTTAATTTTCTTTCTTTTTTGTTATAATCATTGAGAAAGAGTAAGATGAAAATGAAATCCAGGAGGCTGCCGTGTCTCAATGAGGGTATGTAATTGGGGTCATGTTGGCCCAGATCCCAGAGTTCTATGGAACATCCAGAGATAGGAAAAAGGGGTAAGAAATAAGTTTGTCGTTGACATTCCAGAGAGCCAGCAACCTGAAAACAGGGACAAAACCTGGCTGGGAACCAGGCAGAAGAAACAGAAATTTCAATCAGAAATAGGACTCTGTGATCACTTGGGTCAACCCCTCCAAAGCCCTTCATCTGAGTGATATTTATTAATACTAGACGATTCCCACTCCCAGGGGCATTCATAGGGGTGTCTTAAAGATGCTGTTGGACTTCTGACACCTTCCGGTGCTTAGGATTCCTTCCTCTCCTGCAGCAAATAGCATTCATCTTAGCCTTGCTCAGCAATTCAAGAGTCCTTTCAAGATTTGAAATCCAAATTCCTATCAAGAATGACCATCATAGTTATATAGGGCTGAGGAATTGCTATGAGACTAGGTGTGGATGTGGGGAGGGGGAGAAAGAGAAAAGGTGATTATAATGAAACCCAGGATCTCTATATGCTAGCATGCTCCTATAACGTGAGACATAACTCCAGATTCTTTTTTTTATTTCAGCATATTATGGGGGTACAAATGTTAAGATTACGTATATTGCCCTTGCCTCCTCCCCCCTCGAGTCAGAGCTTCAAGCATGACCATCCCCCATACAGAGTGCATTGTACTCATTATGTATGTATATACCCATCCCCTTCTCCCCCCCATCTGCCCCACTCCCGATAAATGTCCACTTAGGCGTTGATCAGTGAAACCAATTTGCTGGTGAGTACATGTGGTGCTTGTTTATCCATTCTTGGGATACTTCACTTAGTAGAATAGGTTTCAGCTCTATCCAGGAAAATACAAGAGGTGCTATATCACCATTGTTTCTTA
>CAUYRT010023842.1:0-35002 GCA_963574885.1 Lepilemur ruficaudatus
GGCTATAAGAAGATGGTTTTACATCTAGGTTCTCAGTTCTGTTTCATTGGTCTATGTCCCTGTTCTTGAGCTATTACCATGCTGTTTTAGTTACTATAGCCTTGTAGTATAGTCTGAAGTCTGGTAAATTGATACCTCCCATTTTGTTTTTATTGCGTAGGATTGCTTTTGCTATACGGGGTCTTCTCTTGTTCCATATAAAGCTCTACCCACTTTTTAAAAAACTATTTTCAGCATATTAGAGTTCTCCAGAGAGACACAACCAATAGGATATACACACACACACACAAATACAGCCATGTCTCATTTTATTGTGCTTTATTGTGCTTTGCAGATACTGCTTTTTTTACAAATTGAAGGATTCTGGCAACCCTGAATAAAGCAAGTCTGTCAGTGCTATTTTTCTAACAGCATGTGCTTGCTTCATGTCTTTTTGTTACATTTTGGTAATTCGTACACTATTTCAAACTTTTTCATTATCGTTACATCTGTTATGGTGATCCGCGGTCAGTGATCTTTGATTATGACTTGCTAAAGGCTTAGATTGCCATTAGCATTTTTTAGCAATAAAGTCTTTTTAAATTAAAGTATGTACATTTTTTTAGACACAGTGCTATTATATACTTAATAGACTACAACATAGTATAAATATAACTTCTTATGTACTGGGAAACCAGAAAATTCATGTGACTTGCTTTATTGTGAAATGTTCTAGAACTGAACCCACTATATATCTGAGCTATTGATATATTAGAGGAGATTTATTAGGGGAATTGGCTTACACAGTTATGGAAGCTGAGAAGTCTCATGATACACAAGCTAAAGACCTTGGGTAGTTGCTGATAGTGTGGCTAAGTCCAAATTCGAAAGCTTCAGAACCAGGGAAGCTAATGACATAATTCTCAATTTGAGGTGGAAGGCTCTAGAGCCCTGGGAGACTGCTGATGCAAGTCCCATAGACCAAAGGCCAAAGAACCTGGAGTTGTGATGTCCAAGGAGTCTACATTTTTTTCGTTTCTTTTTTTGTTTTAGGAGGGTGTTTTCATGATGTTGACTTTTTTTGGAAAGTTGTCCTGTAGGATGTCCCATGTTGTGTACTTTTTGTGTTTGTTCTCTCAATATTAAATTCAGTTTAAACATTTTTGTCACAAATACTTAATAGGTAATGTATTTAGTGCATCACAGTGGGACACAGATAATGTTATTTGCCTGTAGGTCCTGGCTCTTAACCATTATGTTATACTACCTATGTTAGGAGTATCATGCTTCTGAAGCACATTTTTGTCTAGGTGATATACAAGGTGGTTCCAGACCATATTTGCAGAATGTATATATGCTCTATCTTTCTGCCCTGGGCAGCATAGATGAGAACATGTGTTACCTAGTGAACAGGCAACATAAGGAAGGTCTAAAATACTATTACTAACTCTTGAATAATCGTCTTCAAGCTCTTGTGAGCCATAAACGGGAAAACTCTGGAAATTTAATAACTTTTATGTGTTTCGTTGGTTAGAACCTATCACTGGCTATCTTCTAGGGAGGCTGAGAAAACAAATGCTTGCCTTTTTAGTTTTTGTAGTAGAGGCAGACAACGGAAAAGGGAGTTGAGAATTGCTGTTGAGTTAATCTCGTTAACAATGTTTGGGACAAATAGCAACAAATAAAAGTCACTTTACTGAGATTTTGACTTTATTATATTTTCCTGTTAGGTGACTTGTTGAGAGTTTGCTGCCTCCATTTCTATACATGACTTTTGTCTTGCTACTGAAATTGTATTCATTAATACAGCAATTTAAAGATTTAATACAATCACCATGTTGTTACCTCTTAAGAGTCGGGATTTTCTAGAAAAATTGAGAATGAAGATACAGCCTTTTTCTTAGGCTTATATGATACTGCTGATTCTCCTTCTTTTCCTTTTTCTTTCTGTGAATACTCCTTTATGTTTTGTTGTTTTTTTTCTTTGCTTCATTCTTAAGTGTTGATGTGCATAAAATTCTGTCTTCAGCCCTCTTCTGTAAATTCCATCTTGTGTTATAAGCTACTCACTTACAGCTGTGGTTTCTACATGCCTGACTTCTAAATATCTCAGCTATCACCTTTTTCCCTAGTTCAGATATTCATTTACAGTTGTTCTGAAAACATTCCTACGGTACCCTCACTTCAGAAATGTTCATTGAGTCCCCATTGCCTTTTACTTGTGTGTATCCTCATTACTTGATTTCAAGACTTTCCGTAATTTTTCTCTACCTGAGACAGCCTCTCCAGGTTTTCCTCATAATTTTTTTTCATCATTTTCATGCTGCAGCCAGATCAGTTCCTGGAATAGAACACCCATGTTTTGCCTCCAGTTCTCAGTTTATGTATTGCCACTGTGTGAAATCTAACCTGATCCATGCCTATTGGTAGCTCTTTTTAAGGGATGCCCAAAAAGCAACCTTTTCTATAAATTGTCTCTTGATTTTTTTCACTGGATATATGTACGAGGACCACTTGGTACAAGTTATGGGGTACTGTTTGTATTGTATTCTGTGAGGTGCCATATAGAATATAAGAATAGTGTTCTCTGGAGTTCTGTAAAGTGGGTAAACTCACTTTTTCTTTTAACCCTTACCTGAGCTTGTATCTTGTACCTATTCTGTGCCTCTTTAATACTTTTGTCCATGTACTGCTTGTTTTACTTAAGTAAGTTTTTAGGCCATTAAGGTATGGGGAATGTGTATCCTGGTATACTTACTAGCATAATACTTTATTATTTATTGAATTAGGCTCTCAAAATATTTTATTTTCAAAAACATTTTCATGTTTTAATAATAAATCATTATGTAAACTTAGGTATTGAACAGTCTTCCTGATATATAGCAAGTAAAGATTAATTGAGCCTTTTAGTCTTATTTTAGCTGTTCATCAATATTGTTTATTCTCAAAATAGGTATCCTGACTGGAATCCTGAGATCCTCCCATCAAGAAGGTAATTTTTTAAATAGTGATATTATTAAAACTTAATTACCTTTTAAAGGTAATTAAAAGTTTTTTCTTTTGAATTGAGTCCTTCCCATTTTTACTTTTAAACAGTGACAGATGCAAAAACCTGCGAGTCTATTTTTTCCAGCTTGAATGTGATCCCTCCCCTCTGTGAACTTCTACTTTCTTTAGTATTTTCTGAAAGTATTTTATTCTGACTTTATTATTTTATGTTTGTGAAATGTTTGATCGTAAATGCCTTGAATGCTAAGAGGTCTTACTAAGTTCTGTATCTCCCAGGGCTTCCCACTCAGTTTTATGTGTATACAAACACACACGCACACACAAGTACAGAAGTCAAAGAAATATTTATAGATTACATAATCTTTCAGGAAAAAATTGTTGAAAAATATTTGTTTATGTAAATTGTTTCCTAAATTCTTTACATAACTTAATACTTTCAAAACATAATTGCATGTAATATTTGTACAGGAAAAGCACAACAAACTGATGATGATATTCTGTAAACTAGAAAATAGAAGTTCCAAGCAGTTGGAGGACTAATCTGTTCTGATTATTTCTAATTTACCTACATTTGTTATTTTATATCATAACAAATAGGCTTTTTATTTAAGTAAATACCTGTTATCAGAGTTTGATATTGCTAATAGTTTGTTTTTAGAAAAGTGATGTACTATAATTTTAACTTACATTAAATTGCTGAATCTTGCTTTTTTCCTACTTTGTAGAAATGAGGGCAATAGAAAAGAAAATGAAACGCCGAGAAGACGTTCTCATTCCCCCAGTCCTAGACGTTCTAGGAGATCAACCTCAAGTCACAGATTCCATCGATCTCGAAGCCCAATGCGTTACATGTATAGACCAAGAAGTCGAAGTCCAAGAACTTGCCATCGTTTCATTTCTAAATACAGATCCAGATCCAGATCTCGTTCGCCATATCGAATTAGAAATCCATTTAGAGGTAGTCCAAAATGCTACCAATCAGTTAGCCCTGAAAGGATGTCAAGGAGATCAGTGAGATCATCAGGTATGCTGAAGGCCGTGAAATAATAAATCTACTTCTTTTGACTAAATTTTAAATTTCTTTTTGTTTGGATTATAAGAAATGAAATGTTCTGTTTTATTAGATTTTAGAATTGCTACATGAAATATGACCCACACCCACAGAGTTCATTATTCTCTCTAGTAACTTTGAGAAGAAATGTGGGCAAGTATATGTGTCCACTAACATATTTAAAAACCAAGGATATAGAAACATCTTAGTTTGCCTTAATAATTGATTGTAGAGTTCCGTGAATTCATTTAAAAAATTTTGAAATTATTTATATTTTAGGTTGTATCTTAATATTGATTTAATGACCTTTTAAGAAATAGCTCACACACACACACACACACACACACACACACACACCTTTCTACGATGAAAGTGACCACTGTTAATGTTTAGGTAGTACTTTGAACTGGTCTCTTACTGTATTTAATGTATCCTAAAAGATTGAATGCAATGGAAATACTTTTAAATGTAGAAGTTAGTTCTGAAGCTGTGGTCCACGGACCCTTTGGGGTCCTCAAGATCTTTTCAGAGTTCTGTGAGGTCTTCCGTTTTCCAGCTATGTTATCTGTGTAAGGCTGGATTTTCTTTATACTTTTAACCAAAACAATGTGTTCAGCAGATTGGATGATGCAGAAGCAAATATGAGAATTTCGGTGTTGTCTTTTAAGCCCACCATTAAAGTATTTGAGAAAATGTACAGTGATGCTACTCATCTCACTAATTTTGTTTAAAGTATTTGAGAAAATGTACAGTGATGCTACTCATCTCACTAATTTTGTTTTGAGAATTACAGTTATTTTTTATAAACATGTTTATTTTAACATGGAAGTTTATATGGATTAATATTTTTTAAATCCTATTTCAATTTCTAATATGGTAAATATGAATAAATGTAACACAAAAAGCTTTTCAGAGTCCTCTTTAAGAGTGTGAAGCAATACTGAAACCAAAAGTTTTAGGGCCACTGATATAAGGGAAGCTCACTGAATAAAGGAAATTCATATAAAAGCCTTTTGGGTGAACAGTTAAAGACTAGAATTTTTTTCCATATACATGCTCTCTGTTTGGCTTTGGGATAGCTCTATGTGCTAAATACTATTTTTCTTTTCTTTATAATGTCATGACATGGTTTCTATTTTAAGTTCTTTTCAATTGAAATTAATATTTTATGTCTTTTTACTAGATAGAAAAAAAGCATTGGAAGATGTAGCACAGCGATCTGGGCATGGGACAGAATTTAATAAACAGAAGCATCTTGAAGCAGTTGATAAAGGACACTCACCTGCACAAAAGCCTAAAACTGGCAGTGGGACAAAGCCATCAGTTAAATCTACAAGTTCTACAAAGAGTGATTCAAATTTAGGAGGACATTCTACTCGTTATAAATCAAAGAATGTTGAAGATGACACCTTAACAGAATGTAAACAGGTATCTGATAAAGCTGTTTCTCTCCAGCATAAGGTCAGTAATTCTTTATTAGTACAAGTGTGCATATATTTGTTATGATGACAAATAGAAAACAAAGTTGTCTGAATCTTTTATTCCATATTTACATTAAGTTTGAAATCATGACTTGTTAAATTATTTTGATATGGACTATTTTATTGGTTTATCTTACGAATATAATAAGTCTAATAATTCAAAATCTTGTAGTTTAGGAATGCTAGAGGTTTGGCATTTGATGTGTCGAAAGAGAACGTTTTGATGGTTTGGCATTTTTGACTAGCCTCAGAAGCAGATTGTTGTGATGGGTTTTGCTATCTGTTTAGGGAAGTGAATGTAATTAACGAGCTTCTTAAATCTTTGTTAATAAAATACAAGTGAATCTCTACTGAGAATTGATCTTTTTAATGTTTTATATTTTTTGTGGTACAGTTCAGAAGTCAAATACTCTGTTGTACAGTGTAAATGGTCTATTTTCTAATACTAATTTATTGGCGTATTTTGATTGCAACCTGGTTACTATACTGAGGTATTGTTTTATTGAATGTTTATTAAATTACTGTTAAATAATATATTAAAACATCCTGAGACTATCATCAGAGAAACTCCTAATGGGCTCCATCATTCAGACTTTCAATAACTACTGTTCCCTGCTGTAAAGATTATATTTAGAAGGATAAACTTAGAATAGTCAACCAGTAATTAAAAAATTTTGAAGAACATTCTTGGGAAGAAATTTTGAGTACATCGAAAATTTTGAAAAGGCTGAATTAGTCTGATAACATACAAAAGTTCTTTTCCTTTTGTTTTTAGAGTTCTATTTGATGGCATTGGAACTTTTTTTTTTTTTTTTTTTTGATATGGGATTTCACTATGTTTCCCAGATTGGTCTTGAATTCCTGGGCTGAAGCGATCCTTGCATCAGCTCCCAAGTAGCTGGGATTACAGGTGCCTGGCTACTACTGTGGAACTTTTCTTTTTGGTTAATTTTTAACATAGGTGGTAAATTTGATATTAAAGTGTACTTAAATTATGTATGTTATATATGAATCTTTAAAAATATACTTATCTAGAGATCATTTTCAATTACTAGATCAGAGGGTGAACAAAGCTATAATTTCAACTTTACTACATGGTTGGGGCATATAGATTCATACAGAAAAATGCTCTTTAAGGGCCTTAGTTCATTCCATAGGTCTTGTTTATTACAAGATGCTACAAACAGAAAACTGCACCTGTAAAATGATTACCACTGTTGGGTTTAAAAATATAAATTATATTTCTTATCACTTCTTAAATTTTTCAAAAGTTATGTTAAAAGTGTGATTCAAAAACTGTGTTGAGGCCAGGCGTGGTGGCTCACGCCTGTAATCCTAGCACTCTGGGAGGCCAAGGTGGGCGGATCGCTCAAGGTCAGGAGTTCGAAACCAGCCTGAGCAAGAACGAGACCCTGTCTCTACTAAAAATAGAAGGAAATTAATTGACCAACTAAAAATATATAGAAAAAGTTAGCCGGGCATGGTAGCACACAGCTGTAGTCCCAGCTACTCAGGAGGCTTAGGCAGGAGGATTGCTTGAGCCCAGGAGTTTGAGGTTGCTGTGAGCTAGGCTGAGGCCACGGCACTCTAGCCCAGGCAACCAAGTGAGACTCTGTCTCAAAAAAAAAAAAAAGTGTTGAGTATTTAGAAAAGATCCTTTAGAGCACTAAGATTAATGGTAGAAGAAATTATAAAGGGAATAATTATTACTGTACTTTGTGGCTCAATGTAGTTTATTTTTAATTTTCTTTCACTCCACTGATAGCTTCGGAAAGACCTGGCTTTACATTATGGTTCAGTTCTTCTTGTATCTGAATTACCAGAGGATGGCTGTAATGAAGAAGAAATTAGAAAAATATTTCAACCATTTGGAAAAGTTAATGACATCCTAATTGTTTCATATAGAAAGGAGGTTAGTCATTCAGTTTGTTCTAAAAATTCATACAAACTCATTGTTTTAATGATTGTATAAAATGTTTTTAGATCTCTTAGCCTCTTGTACAACATATATAATTGTTCATTGAGAGTTATATAAATGTTTGAGATGTGAATGATCAGTGTCCCCAAATACTGGTTTATATCCTTTAGAATAAGGTTTGGCCCACTTTTTCTGTAAAGAGCCAGGTAATAAATATTTTAGACTTTGTGGGCCAGCCAAAGGCTCCCCACTACTATGCTATGCATGCCATTTTGGTACAAAAGCAGCTGTAGATAAAATATGTAAATGAGTGAGCATGCATGTGTTCCAAAAAACTATTTATAAAAATAGGTGGCATGCAGTAGTTTTCCAGCCACTGCTTTAGAACACCAGTAAGGTTATACTGAAACAAACTATTGTTTGCATGTGGGATGTATTCCTGTAACTCACGTGATTAAAGTTGAGAACTATGAACAACCCTCAGACTAAGTAGAATATAAACGTAGTGGAAGTGTCATCTTTGTTGCAAGAAGCCTTAAGAACATCAGGTCAGATTTACCACAAGGCAGACTAGGTCCTGCCTTCCGTCTCCTGTTGTTCAGTGAGCCCTGCCTTTTGTTCTTCTTGTTCCCTGTCTTTTGTTTCCTTCTGTTCCATGAGTCTACCAAGGACTGCTATGTTCTTCCTGTCTGGGTAATGGTATAAATTCTATAAGGTTAAATGTCCATTTCATGTGTGAAATACCCATAACCCATAATCAAATTACACTTTAGCAAAATAAGAAGAGAAGCAAAGGCAATCAGGACTTGAGATGATTTCATAGTTTTGTGTTCCACAAGAAAGTATTAAGTCCGTTTTAAAATGCAGGGACTTGGATAGAGATTGAGCCCATCCTCCAAAGTGAGTTATCATGAGGGAAGAGCATGTACCTTATGTATGCCATCAAACTGGTACTAACTGACCAACTCTAAGGTGTTCACATGGAGTAATACTCATTGTGTGGCCAGTGGGTGTGGAGTTGGGGGAGGGTAAACCCACAACTAATGGAAGCAGAGCACACTGTATGGGGGAGGGACACACTTGTAGCCCTGGCTTGGGCGGTGCAAATGAATTACCTATAACTAAAATGTTTGTATCCCCATAATACCCTGAGTAAATAAAAAAATAAATAAAATGCAGGGACTTTTAAGGCAGATTTTTGTCTATAAAAGGAATAAATTTCATTTTAGGCTTACTTGGAAATGGAATTTAAAGAGGCAGTTACGGCAGTCATGAAGTATATTGAAACAACACCTCTTCTGGTAAAAGGAAAAAGTGTGAAAATATGTGTTCCAGGAAAGAAAAAAGCACAGGTAAACTGGATTTAGATCCTGGATGTTGTATCATTTTGATTAGTTTAACTTTTTAGAAATGGCAGGCATGCAGAAAAATGCATAAAACATAAATGTTAACAAATTCTGTGTATAAATTCAAATACACTGATATTAAAAACTCCTTTATACATATGCAGGACTATAAACACTATTAAATGACAAGCAACAGATTAAGAGAAAATACTGTATATAACATAAAAATAGCAAGCATCTGTGAAACCAGTACATAGGTCACAAAATACAATGTTGCCAACATCTTGAAAGTCCCATGCCTGCTTCTTCCCAATCCTTACACCCTCCTTTGTGCCCACGGGTAACCCCTAACTTGATTTCTCATGCCATAGTTGAGTTTTGCCTGTTTTGATCAACGAAATTATAGAGTATGCTTTTGCGTTATTACTTCCTTAGAAGTATCAGTGCTTATAAGTTTAGTCTTTTTTTTTTTTTTTTGAGACAGAGTCTGGCTCTGTTTCCCGGACTAGAGTGCCATGGCGTTAGCCTAGCTCACAGCAACCTCAAACTCCTGGGCCCAAGCAATCCTTTTGCCTAAGCCTCCTGAGTAGCTAGAACTATAGGCACACGCCACCATGCCCGGCTAATTTTTTCTATTTTTAGTAGAGGCGAGGTCTCGCTCTTGCTCAGGCTGGTCTTGAACTTCTGACCTTGAGCGATCCTCCTGTCTCGGCCTCCTAGAGTGCTAGGATTACAGGCTTGAGCCACCACACCTGGCCGTAAGTTTAGTCTTTCTAGATCATTTTCTATGCTTTAGTTTATATGTCTATATATAACATCTATAGAATTACTTTAAAGTATCCTGTAAGTTTTGCTTTGTGTATGTGGGTTCTTTTAATTTGCTGTATAATGTCTATTTTTAGCACATATTTCTTAATAATTTGAATGGGCAGTCTGTGTTAGTACATGTAGACTTTCCTCATTCTTTTTAACGTCTCTGTGCTATTATTTTGTATGAATATACCACAGTTATTTTACTAGTTCCTTATTTGATATTTAGGTTATTACTAGTTCTTTATTACAATGAACAGATCTTAGTTAACTCTTTGTCCGCCTTTCCACAGGCTGTCCTTTTGCATTTATGATAGTGTTTTGTTTTGTTTTGTTTTGAGACAGAGTCTCACTTTGTTGCCCGGGCTAGAGTGCCGTGTCATCAACCTAGCTGACACTAACCTCAAACTCCTGGGCTCAAGCAATCCTTCTGCCTCAGCCTCTCGAGTAGCTGGGACTACAGGCATGCGCTACCATGCCTGGCTAATTTTTTCTATATATATTTCTAGTTGGCCAATTAATTTCTTTGTATTTTTAGTGGAGATAGGGTCTCGCTCTTGCTCAGGCTGGTTTCGAACTCCTGACCTTGAGCGATCCACCCACCTTGGCCTCCCAGAGTGCTAGGATTACAGGCGTGAGCCATCGCGCCCAGCCTATGATAGTGTTTTTTAAGTTGACACCTGTGAGTGGAATTGTTGGTTTATAGAATAGATGGTAATGGATGATATCAGATTGCCTGCTAAGTAGGTGTAATAATTTATATTCTGGTAATGTATGAGAGTACTGGTGTTTCTATATTATCAACAACATTTTAAGTTCTTCTGTTTTGAAAGTACAGTATGCATTTTTCTGATTATTAGTGAACTTCGTCTTTTTATGTAATTACTAGCTATTTCTATTAATTATTTTAGTTGTCTGTATCTTTTTACTTTTTTAATCTTTTAACAAAAATTCATTTAAAGGTATTTATTATCCCAGATACTAGTTTTGCATTATATACAAATATTTTCTTCCAGTCTGTTGCTTGTGTATTTACATACATAAAGTTTTAAGTTTTTATGTACTCAAATTAATTGATATTTTCCTTTTTGGTAGAGTTCTTTTTCTTTGTTCTTTATTTAAATTCATTCTGATTAATCTTGAACATTTACTCCTGCATATATTATAGCATCAGTTTAAGTTTCCCAAAAAATTCTACTGAGGTTTAGTTGATACTGTATGGAATTTATATTAGTGTTTTTACAATACTGAGTCTTATCCAGAAACATGATTTGTCTCTCCATTTATTTGGGTTTCATTTAATGCCGTTTAGCAAGTTTTATATTTTTTTCATAAAGTTCTTGAACATTTTGGAGGGGCTTAAGTTTATTTCATATATATGTGTATACATATGTAAAATACATATATTTATATTGTTGTTAACAAAAGGATCTTTATTTTTTCTCATATGTTTTCTGAATAGTTACTACTAGAGTAACTCCTCATCCTAGTTTATACCTGCTGTATGCAATTCACTTACGTCCATTGTCCTGGTTTGGATAATGAATTAAATAGTGACCCTGGTTGTTACTATTGATTTTATCACTGAGAGTTTCATTCAATTTCAACTAATAGAAAAATTCACCAGTGGTTTATTAAACAAATAAGAGGTATATTTATCTCATAACAGGAATCTGCAGGGAAATGGTCCAGGACTGGTAAAGCAGCTCCATGATTTCTTCAGGAATCCAGTCTGTTTTTCTGCTATACTATCTTTTGAATGTAGCTTTCATCCTCAGTTGTAAGATGGTTGCTGTACCTTTCCGCATCATTTCTACTTTATAAGCAGAAAGGAAGGACTAACAATCAAAAGCAAAATGGATTTTGATTTTCTTTTTTGGAAAGAATGTGTTACCTAGCACATTTGCCTGTGTTTGATTTACCAGAAGTATGATACATGGCCATCTAATTGCAGTGGAGGTTAAGGGAGAAGCAAGGATTGAATGCATGATTTAAGAATTTATACTTTATCCCAGGCCGGGTGCGGTGGCTCATGCTTGTAATCCTAGCACTATGGGAGGTGGAGGCAGAAGGATCGCTCAAGGTCAGGAGTTCAAGACCAGCCTGAGCAAGAGCGAGACCCCATTTCTACTAAAATAGAAATAAATTAGCCGGTCATGATAGTGCATGCCTGTAGTCCCAGCTACTCGGGAGGCTGAGGCAGAATTGCTTGAGCCCAGGAGTTTGAGGTTGCTGTGAGCTAGGCTGACGCCACGGCACTCTAGCCTGGGCAACAGAATGAGATTCTGTCTTAAAGAAAAAAAAAAGAAATGGAGAAGTTATGATATAAAATGTTGGTAATGAGTAGTGAAACCATTTAAATATAAATAATTATTTTTATACACATTTTTTAAAATGTGACTTAAAATTACAGAAAAGGTAATTTTGGTCAAAAATACATTATGAAATATTGGAATGTAGTCAAGGGTTAAGCGCTAAATCTTTTAACTTAGACATAGGAAATTAGTAGTTTCAAATTTCTTTTAAAATTGAAGGTAATCATTAGTAGAATGAAAATAGGAGGGCACATTTCCTCTAAATCATTGAGGTATGGGAGACATTTGTGATAAAATCCCATAGAGTGCAAAAGGCAATGGCAAGAATGCCCAAAGGGAAAAGAAAATTTTAAAGTACATGA
This sequence comes from Lepilemur ruficaudatus, assembly GCA_963574885.1. Classification (NCBI taxonomy): domain Eukaryota; kingdom Metazoa; phylum Chordata; class Mammalia; order Primates; family Lepilemuridae; genus Lepilemur; species Lepilemur ruficaudatus. The sequence goes on from CAUYRT010023842.1 coordinate 12,272, forward strand.
GGAAAATTATGTTGAAATTCAGATCAGTTTAACAACTATTTACTGAATTGTTCACTAATTGCCAGGCATGATTTTAGGGAGTGGAGATAAGATTATTGAATAAAACAAAGTTCCTGGTTTCATGGAGTTTTAACTCCATGAAAAGACCACAAAGAAATTAAATATATACACAAGTTCATTGGCAACATGTGCTGTGGTGAAAAATATTAGGAAAGGAGAATAGAAGTGCTCTTGTGAGGAACTAGGAGCTGTGCAACTTTCAGTAAGGTGGTTGGGGAAGTTCTCATTGAAAAAGTGATGTTTGAACGAACAGCTGAAAAAGGTGAGTGAGCAAGCCATGTTCTGGGGTGATAGTGTTTCAGACAGAAGGAATAGCAACTGCAGAAGACTTTGAAATCTAATACCTATGTAGTTTCTTTGAGATCCACATCTGTGTAGTTTGTTTGAGGAGTACAAAGGATGCTTGGGGTTAGTGTGGAGGAGTATAGGAAGAGGTACGTACATGGTGGTTAGGGGTTGGAGGGTAGGTGGAACAAATGATGTAAAAACTCTAAAGGCCATTGTAAGTACTGGCTTTTTTTTTTTTCAATCTGATGAAAGGTTTTGAGTCCAGGAATGGCAGGTTCAGTCTGGTTTTAAGTTGTGAATAGAGTGTGGGTGGGTTGTAAGGCAAGGACAGAGCAGAGAGATCATTATGAGGCTGTTGCAGTAATCAAAGCAAAAGATGATAGATTGGACCAGGGTGATAGCAGTTAGACATTTGAAATGTCACAGTGCTATAAGAAATGATGTTTTTGAAAGATGTAGTAAGTGGTTCCCCCTTACCTGAGGTTTCATTTTCCATGGTTTCAGTTACAGTCAACAGTGGTTCAAAAATATTAAATGGAAAATTCCAGAAATAAACAATTAATAAGTTTTAAATTATGTACTGTTCTGAGGAACATAATGAAATCTCACACTGTCAGGCTCCATCTTACCCAGGACGTGACTTATCCCTTTGTGTAGTATATCCACCCTTCATATATTACCCACCCATTAGTCACTTATTAGCCATCTCTGTTAACAAATCTACTGTCTCCATGGCCCTAAACTGCGAGTGTAGTGAAGCTGGCAACTTAAATATGCCAAAGAAAAGCCATAAAGTGCTTCCTTTGAGTGAAAAAGTGAAAGTTCTCAACTTCATAAGGAAAGAAAAAAATTCTATGCCGAGGTTGCTAAGATCTCTATAATAAGACATAAGAAGATATTTTGAGAGAGACCACATTAGGTAACTTTTATTATAGTATATTGTTATAATTGTTCTATTCTTAATTATTGTTGATCTCTTAATTGTGCCTAACCTACCAAACAGATAGGCTTGTATAGGAAAAACCATTGTATACATAGGGTTCAGTACTATCCATGCTTTTAGGCATCCACTGGGGGTCCTGTAATGTATGCCCCATGAATAAAAGGGGACTGCTCTAGTTAATAAGAAAATGTAGATGAGTTGTAAGAGATGGTATGTAAAATTATGCTGTTGTACGGTCACAAATTGCAGAAAATGTCTTTATATAAATAGAAAAGGATAGTAAGCATTTGTACTTCAGAGTAGGAAGATTTTAGATGTTATTTGTTGTTGGGTTCTTACATTTTTCTGTATTTTCTAAATTGCTTTTTACAATTGGGAGAAAACTAAATTCTTTTCTATTTAAAATATTTTTCCTCCATAGAACAGAGAGGTGAAGAAAAAGACTTCAGATTCAAAGAAAGTATCTGTATCTACTTTAAAGTAAGTGATTTTTTTATTTCGTATATGAAAATGAATATGCATATGAATTAAGAAATTTTAATTTTTAAAACTACATTTTCAATATACTTTATCACCATAACTACAATTTAAATAGGGCATCATTCCAGTTTAATTATTTTAAACTTTTTTAGATTTAAACATTGTATTTTTAGAGTTCTATAGAACTTAGAATTTCTAAGTTGTTGCTAAATTTTTTGTCTTTTAAATAGAAGAGATGCAGATGCTTCAAAAGCTGTTGAAACTGTCACTTCAACTCCTACTGGTAAGTTGTTACTTTTAATACTTCAAATGAGTGTATCTTGTCAGTTTACTAACTTCTTTTTAGGTGATGCTAGTAAGACACCACTTACTGTGTTTTAATGGAAGGGACCAAAATTGCATTCTTTAATTAGCCCCCGTATTAAACAGGTGGTTAATATTTAGCACTGTGTAATTATGGAATCTCTTCTGGAATAAATACAATGACTGAGATAGTGTACATAAAATGCTTGTTCTACAGTTAATAGCTGTTTTTTTAAATGTTTAGGTTAGTTTTGCAAAATCTCCTTCCATCTCCTCCCAATATACCCACAAGACAAAACATAAAAGTATATTAAGATTGCTTATCTGATCCCCTTTGATTCTGAAAGTTAGCTGAGAGGCAAAAAGTAAGCAAAAGTGATTAACCAGAAGTAGATGTTATCATACTCATGTGCTAAAAGTCTATTCATTATACTCTGGAAAACACTTCATGTCTGTCTTTATTATAAATCTAGTTAAATGAATTTTACATACAATTTTAATAAACCAGGTTATCTTTTTTTTCTCAGTCCAGAGGACTAGAAGGTTGGAGCATAGGAGTTGCTGTCAAAACATACATTCATGAGAGTAGAAAGAATAAATAGCTTGATAGTGAAGGATAAGACAAAAAAGCTAAAATAAAGCAGACATAAAGTATATTCACAAAGTTGTGTTTTGTATGTTCTGTTTTGATGAGACAGGTATATAGTATATTTTGGATTTTTATTTAGAATAGGGTAAGAGTTTAGGTACTAAATTCTGTCAGGTGAAAATTGGATTTTGTGGAATATCTCATTTACACATAGTATTTAGTTGGATAGAGTACAGAAGTATTGAAAATTAGTGGAGATACTATGGTTGGCTTCTGGAAGGCAGTACATTTTGACTAAGAGTTTAAATTAGATGATGTATGTGAACAGATAATGTGTAGAGAAAGGGGCAGAATGTTACTTCATGTGGGCAGATGACATAAGGTAATAAAATTGGAGAATCACACTGTAGGCCTTGAAGGGCCATGCTGGGAAGTTTTTGAACTTGACCCCATTAATAGCATTTTCGAAAATGTGTTATGTCCACACTTCCAGCAAAATCCGTCCAGCCTGAAAACCTGAAATTAAAGATTTTTTTAAATCTTTTCCACTAAAAAATTCCATACAGTAAAATTCAAATTTTACCTTTCCACACCATTTAAATTAACCTTTTCACATTGGGTCCTAATTATTCCAAAGCCAATCCCAAAAGTCTGTTTCTCTTCTCATGTCGTGCTTTTCTTCCTAATCCCCAGATTACTTTCCTTTCCATGTCTTGAGGGACATCTTTCATACATGCATATATCCCCTCAAATTTATTCCTCTCATTTTCTTATATCATTTATCAATCACCACTAGTCATCCAATGTAGAAACCCCTAACCCTGTCTTTTCCTTTCTTTTCTCCCACCCAATTCAAACTTAAATAACATCCTTCCTCTTGTCATCCAAACAGAGGCTGATTCATATTAATTCTTCCTTGAATCTAATTCAACTCTCAAATTCTTTCTCCTTTGCCTCCATCATGCCCGTAACTCTTTTAATTCAGACTCCATCCGCTCTCATTTGAACTTTTGAAGATAGACTCCTGGCTGGTGTTTTTTATTCCACTCTCTGCTCCATTATTCACACTGTTCCCTGAGGTCTCTTTAAAGCAGATCTAGTCATTCCACTCCTAGTGATCCATAGAATAAAGTCCAATTTTTTCAGGTTTGCATAAATTGTGCCTTGGCCCCAGATTACTTTTCAACCTCTTGACACTCAATTGTATATTATTTTCCAGCTATGCCATGTTATTTCGTTCCTCAGTTCTTTATGTTGTCCATTTGTGTGGAATTATTGTCTGACTTCCAGTTAACTTAGTAAGCACTTACTAAGTACATACTTGATAGATACAAGGCAAGATGCTAACCATATATGATCAAGACTCCTATGGGGGGAGGAAAGGCAGCAAATTGTAATTTATTGTTTAAGGCCCATCAGATGAAACTTCTTCCTGATACTTTTGCTGACTCCTAGGCAGTTAGAAGCTCCCATCTTTTTTCTAGTGATAATTTGCACATTAAATCATATGTTATTAATAATTTGTTAATAAGTATCTCTTTTACTTGGCTGGTTGAGGGAATATTTAGTTTTATTTTTCCATCTTTTAGTATCTTGTGTAGTATAAGGGTCTATGAATGAATATTTGCAGAAAGAAGAGTATAGGGATATTCAAACCAAGTTTATATTAACTCTGTAATTGAATCCATGAAAGAATACATACTGCACAAAATTTTCTGGTTTGTTACCCTTGATTGAATGAATTAGTTTTTGTGGCTTTCCTCTTTTTAAAAAAAAAAGTCTTTTTTTTTTTTTTTTTGCCTTTTCAGTTCCCAGTGGAAAATGACTTTAAGTTTAATTATAAAAGTGATAAATGTTTATTGTTAAAAGTTTGAATATTTCAGAAAATGTTAAAGTGATCTGTACCATCCAGAGATTGCCTTTTATTTGTTGAAGTCAATTATTTCCCCAGTAAAAGCACACTGGTCAAACAGTTCCCACATGTGAGTTCTACCAAACCTTTTAAGGAAGCAGTAACTCCAGTTCTATTGCACCTATTCCATAGCATTCAGAGGAAAGGAAAGCTTCCTTTAAAAAGGAGAATGGTGAGAGGGGAAACAAGAAAAAAACAGGCTAATACAGACATCAAACAGTGACAAAGACACTATACACATATCAGAATGGCTAAAATAAGAAATAATGATAGCATCAAATGCTGGGGAGGATGTAGAGAAGCTCGTACATTGCTCGTGGCAGTGAAAAATGGTACAGCTACTCTGGAAAAGAGTATGTTTGTTTCTTAAACATGTGCTTACATGACCCAGCACTTGCATCTTGGGCATTTATCCCAGAGAAGTGAAAACTTACTTTCATGCAAAAAGGTGTATATGAATGTTTATGGCTACTTTATTTATAATAGCCAAAAACTAGGAACAGCCCAAATCTTCTTCAGTTGGTAAACAAACTGTGGTATAATCATAGCATGGAATACTATTCCGCAATAAAATGGAACAAACTAAACAAACTATTGGTAGATGCAGTGACTTAGATGAATTACAGAGGAATTATGCTGAATGAAATCAATCACAAAAATTGATATTATATGGCCAGGCGTGGTGGCTCACGCCTGTAATCCTAGCATTCTGGGAGGCCGAGGCAGGTGGATTGCTCAAGGTCAGGAGTTCGAAACCACCCTGAGCAAGAGCAAGACCCCATCTCTACTAAAAATACAAAGAAATTAATTGGCCAACTAAAAATATATGTAAAAAATTAGCCGAGCATGGTGGCGCATGCCTGTAGTCCCAGCTACTTGGGAGGCTGAGGCAGAAGGATCATTTGAGCCCAAGAGTTTGAGGTTGCTGTGAGCTAGGCTGACACCACCGTACTCTAGCCCGGGCAACAAAGTGAGACTGTCTCAAAAAAAAAAAATTGATATTGTATAATTTTATTTATATCACATTCTTGAAATAAATAAATTATAGAGATAGAGAACAGATTAGTGGTTGTCAGGAGTTGGGAGAAGGGAGAGGAAGTGACTATTGATACAAATGGGTTTTAGAAGAGATCTTTTCGAAAAAACTGTCCTGGACCTTTTTGTTACAACAGGGGCCCATTCATTGTCTGTGGCAAATGTATCTTGCTCTTGCTGTGTAAACCTGTATCTTGCTTTTCCTCAATAAATTTCATTTCACACTTTTCCTTTAAAAAAAAGAGTAAAGAAAACAACCATCCTGTATTGTGACCTGTGGTAGTCAGTCACACTAAGCTACATGAATGACAGAGTTTCATAGAACTAAGTACACATTGATGGTTGCATCTAAAAATAGTCAGATGTAGATGCTGGTAGATTGTTCAATGTCAGTTTTCCGTTCGTGATATTGTACTATAGTTATGCAAAATTGTTACTATTGGGAAACTGGGTGAAGAGTATATGGGATCCCTCCCTATTACTTCTTCCAATTCCATGTGAATTCACAATTATCTCAAAATTAAAAGTTATATTTTTTAAATATTAATAAAATTTTCACAATAAATTATATGTAGAACAATTTAACTTAGGAATATTGATGTTACATTTTAAAGTAAAATTTTAACAAAAGTGTCTGAGAGCACTTTAAGTGAATAATGGACTGCACAGGAAAGAGTCATATTGAAAGTATTAGGTCATTCAATATGAAATGTCTGATTTCGAGTCAATAGTTTATTATATCTCAAACAAGAAGCAGTACAATTAAAGCATGTGCCTAAACCATCAACACTGTTTTGCCGTCTTAACAGTAGCTTGTTTATGCCAGCAGCAAAGAAGCCTCTAGAGCAAGTGGTGATGAAATCATGAAAGTTATTTTCCACAGCTTGTTGAGAATTGAATTTTTCCTTGCAAGAAGTTGTCTAAAGCCTGGAAGAAGTGATAGTTGATGCAAGGTCTGCTGAATATGGTGGATGGCAGAGTTTCCAAGTTTCCGTAGTTTGAGCAGTGTTGTTTGTGTTATATGTGGTCAAGCATTGTCTTGCAAGAGGATTGGCCTGTCTCTTTTGACTAATCTTGGCTCCTTAATCACAGGCATCCTCATCTTTTTTGTCCAGTTGGTTGCAGTAGACATCTGCTATAATTGATTGACCAGGTTTCACGAAGCTAGAGTGGATAATACCAGCACTGGACCACCAAACAGACCATTAGCTTTTTTGGGTGAATATTCAGTTTTGGATTGTGTTTCAGCACTTCATCTTTATCTAACCATTGTGCTGAACACTTGGGATTGTCAAAAGGAATCCATTTTTCATCACATGTAACAATATGGTGTAGAAATGGTTCGCCTTTATGTCATGACAGCAAAGAAGGGCAAGCTTCGAGACAGTTTCTCTTCTGACACTTGTTTAATTCATGTGGAACCCATCTACCCAGCTGCTTTACCTTGCCAATTTGTTTCAAGTGGAACAATGGAATAGTAATATCAAATCTTGCAGCTAATTTATATGTAGATTGAGATGGATTCACTTTCACTAAAGCTTTCAGCTTATCATTATTCACCTTGGTCTCAGGTCGCCCATGTGGCACATTTTCAAGATTAAAATCACCGAAACCGAACTTCTGAAACCATCAAAACATTACTGTGTGTTTGTTAGCCACATCCTTTCCAAACACTTAGTTGATATTTCGAGCTGTCTGTGCTGCACTGGTTCTGCAAAGGAATTCATATTTGAAAATAACTCGAATTTTTGACTTATCCATAGTTTCACAAAAATTGCTCTTAAAAAAAATTTGAAAGATAATCACAAGCCAGACCATGTGTTTGGCTAGTACTAAGGGTGTACTTTCATAATAAAAATAAAACAAAAAGTGTCAAAGTGAAATGTAAGAGATACCAACTATTAGTAGTTAAGGAAATCATATATTTCATCCTTAATAACCTATTATGAAAATGGTTCAAAATGAGGAAATCTGTTAGGTTAGTTTACCGTATTAAAAAGAGAACATGCCCTTTCCATAAATACTGAAAAGGATATCTGGCAAAGTTTGACATCCATTTCTAGCATTCAAAAAACTATTTTTTTTTAAATAGACAGCTACTTCCTTAAATATGATAATGTATTTGTGTATATATGTTTTTATTTGTGCATACACATACATACACAAATACATATATATTAAGTCAAAAGCCAACATATGCTTGATGGTAAAACAGTAGATGCATTTTCTTTATGTTGGAAACTAGGAATACTCATTATCATCTCTATGAGTTAACATAGATATTTTTCTAAAACTAGTAGCCAGTGGCCAGTACAGTATAAGTCAAGAGGCATGAAAGTTGGAAAATAGGATACATGAGTATTTGCAGATATTAGTATGACAGAAAACCCAAGAGAATCAATTATAAAATGCTATTAAATATAATTAGCCATCTTATTTAATTCTCTAAAGTAATGTTCAGTTGCTTTATTATATATAATAAAAATATCTGCTTACTTAATCTCATAAAATATTCCATATACAATGAAAAAATCATAAGCCATGAAAAGAAAACCAAAATATTACTAAATGACATAAGGTTTAAGTGAGAAGATGACATTTTTGGATAGCATCACCATTAAAAAATGTCTTTTTTCTTAAAGTAATATGTAAATATTATCCTAGGAAAAAAATAAGAATTTTTAAACTGTGTAAGCTGATTCTAAGTTTATATATTAAAAATTAACATAGAAGAATAACAAGAAAATTCTTCAAAGGAAGAATAATTAGAACAGACTATCTCTAACAGATATTAAATTATATTACAAAGTTAAAAGATTTAGAATAGTTTCATCTAGTTATATAAACAGACAAAAGGTCAGTAGGACAGAAGAGAGTCCAGAGCTATTGCCTAAAGCATATGGAACATCAGTAGTGTGTATGTAATGCATATATCATCAGTAGTATGAATATCAGTAGCATTTCACATTAGTGGGGAAAAGATCAATTACTCATTAAATTAAAAAGCCACCTTTTCACTTTTGATTAAAGTACTTATACAAAAATAAATTGTAGTTGGATCAATGATTTAATGTGATACATGAAATGGTAATAGTATTTTTAAAATGTAGAGAATTTTTATTTTTAATTGTAGAATGAAAAGTCCTTCCCCATCAGGAAGAAATCTGACTGCATAAAAAGTATTTTTATATAAGTATTTTGCATAACTTCTTAAAAAATTGTTAACCTATGTGATATAGACTAATTTTCTTAATATGTAAAGAGCTCTAATAACAAAAGCCTCAACAACCCAAAAGATAAATTGGAAAATAGTGTAAATGGGCAGATTACAGAGAAACAGAGATTACCTTTAAACATATAAAGATTGATAAAAGTTTACTTAAAATTAAAGAAACAAAAATGTGATCATACCAGTTTCCATCTCACATTGATAATTTCTCTTACAAGGTTAGGCTTTTAACTATGCTTGTGTGGAAGTGGTGAAGCCCCACTGTCATGTACTATTGATAGGGAAATCAATTGGTACATTCTTTCTGTGGGATAGTTTAATGTGAATTGTTAAAATTTAAATCTATGTGCCTTTAGACACCTCAAGTCCATGTCTAAGAATTTGTTTGCCTCAGTAATAATTCCATGGACATACAAAGATGAGTATAGGGATGTTTCTTGCAGGGTTCTTTGAAAATTATTGCCAGGTTAGCTCTTAAGTAAATCTGAGCATTATTATTTATGACGTAATGCTGAAATATTTTTCTTGTTGCTTTAGCCAAAACTGGACAAGCCAAGACATCTGCAGCCAAAGTAAACAAATCTACAGGTATGGTCTTGATTAGGATTTTAGACATACTAGTTAAGTTTAAATTAAGTGTATGGCAGCAGTCTTGGATTTCGTGTCACATAGTCTGTATTGAATATATACTAATCTTTGAGATTAATGGTCATCTAGCAATTTTGAGAAATGAAATTTAGTAGCTTATGATCTTATAGTAATTAAATAAGATAATTTAACTCAAGAAAATATTTCTCACAGTGAATATCAGAGATATTTCTCTCCTTTTTCATTGAGATCTTCTCTGTTTACTTTCTTGTACATAATAGTCCAGATAACAGACATGTTCCCATAGTGTTGTCATGGACTCTACTGGGTTTTTAAGTAATTATTTCTTTCACTTTCCCCTGCAAGTAATCCTCCTTTCTACTTTTCCTACTATTTCTGCTAAATGCTGGTTAATTAATTCAGAGTCATCTCCTTAAATGGATTGGGATCAATCTTTTAAATTGTCTTCCCTATAACATTAAAAAGGAAAGGAAGCAGCCTTGAACTGGCAAATACCATCGTTAGTGGCAGATCGCAAATTTTCATACAGTAGTTTCATAGAAGTTGTCAGTTGTCTGAGGGGGTCTTGGGTGGCTAGAAAACTTGTTTTGAGGCTACATTTCTTTAGCAAACATTTTGATACTACTTTGATAGTAAGTGTATAGGATTCAGAGGAAATTTGGTGAACTGGATACTAAAGCTGTTAGCCACACCTTTACTGTTGCAAATTAATGATGGTTATTAAGTTCTTATATACCCGGACAGAAGTAGTGAAGTGAGTTGACTTGTGATAATAACTTAAGGATTCTGAAAGAAATACCTTAAGGGCTCACTGAAGCTCAGTTTACTGCAGTGTGGCAAAACTCATGAATGGCTGAGAATTGACTAGTTTGGTGACAAGCTATGAGGATTGATATTGCTCTTTTTAAACAAAGATTATGGTCTGTCTTGAATATGAAGGGTGGATTTTGTCAACTCTTTCGGTTGGTTTTTTTCAGTGATTCTTGGGTGTGTTTTTTTTGTTTTTTGGGTTTTTTTTGGTATTGTTTAATTTCCAAAGTATAATTATATTCTCAGAAGGTTCCTGTTAGGTCGTTGAGGCAGTCACCACCCTTATTTGCCTATGGGGAAATGTGCACAGAAATCAGTTAATGCCCCCAGGCTTTTTGATTTAACTTGGAATTCAACTTACGTGTTTTGCCTTCGTTGTTATAAATCCTAATTTTCAGAGCTAAATCTCCTGTTACTATCTGAATGGAAAGGGTTTTGACTCTTCTGGTGATCTTTTCTGCAACACTTTTTCGATCATAATCTTTATAAATAGCATGATCTTGGAAAACTAAAGCAATAGTAGTAAATGTGTAGGTACAAAGAATGGTCAGGGCAATTTAAATAATGCTGTGTAATTAGGAACAGATCAAAGCAATCTTTATGTGACCTGACCATAATGCAGGTATTCTTGAATGCTTTTCAGGCAATGGGGAGCCAAGGGAGCATGGGTTGGGAGGCTCTAGGTTTAACTGCTTTTGGAACTGTTGATAGCATGGGATTGTTTTTATGTCCTTAGAATTAGTTTTGCTTCTATTTGATCCACATATCCCGAGATATATTTAACTGAATGCTGTTTTAAGTATAGGTTGAATATCCCTTATTCAAAATGCTTGGGGCCAGAGAGTTTTGTATTTCATATTTTTTCAGATTTTGGAATATTTGCATATACATAATGAGATGCTTAAACTCTAAACATGAAATTCATTTACTTTTCATATACACCTTATACACATAGCCTGAAGGTAATTTTATATGATATTTGAAATAATTTTGTGCATGAAACAAAGTTTGTGTTGAGTACTTATGTGTGGAATTTTCCATTTGTGGCATCATGTGGGCGCTTAAAAAGTTTCACATTTTGGAGCATTTTGAATTTCAGATTTTTGGATTAGGGATTTTCAGCCTCTACTCCAACAGGAAGGTGAATTATTTCAGTGATATTTTTCTTCCTAAGAAATTAACCATCACTGCTAGGTTTCGAAAATGGCCTGTTCCCCCAAAGATGATAGCAGTGTATATTTTGAATAAAATATAGTCTGTTGTTCTTATATTCTTTCTCTGTGAGGTTTTTTGAGGATTGTTGGTAGTTAAATAAACCAGTTTTGACAGCAGCTTTTCTGATCTAGGGAAATCAGCGAGTTCTGTAAAATCTGTGGTAACCGTAGCTGCTAAAGGTAATAAAGCTTCAATCAAAACAGGTAAGACAATTGGGGTGGAGAGATTTTAAGTTTATTCTTAATTCTGCCTTAAAGAATATAATATAGCATCAAAAGCAATTCATAATTTTTAGCATCTCATAACATCTTGAAGAGTGTAGTAGATACTTTGACATTTAAAACCCGATCTATGTTAGAATTTTATTTGTTGGTACTGTATCATTGCTGGTACGTTTTTGTGCACGTATATGATCATAGCCGTATAATATAAACATACAGCTATTTAACCATACATTTGACAGCGAATCATAGGCTACTCTTGTCATTTCTCCCTATGAATGGTTTATTCTTTGTTTCCCTCCTTTTTTCTTTTTTTTTTTTTTTTAGAGCTGTCACTTTATGTTCCTTCCTCAGCTTGTACAGTTGCTCTGATGTTTGTTAGTTTTTAAAAGATTACTTCTTTCCATGTTAGGAGAATGCATTTTCTTCATAAAGAAATGGAACACTATTTGGAATACATGTAGCATGTTGAAGTTAGCATTATCTTTTTAGTATTATCTTTTCTGATACACTAATTTTAAAAAACCTTTGCAGAAATTACAAAATATTATTTTGTGTTATCATGATGTGCTTCTGCTACATGAGTGTTAAACTTGTGGTTCAATTAAGGCCAACACCAGAAAATTGTATCTCAGCTTAAATTTGCTTTTAATCTCATTGGTAAACAGATATTGAAAATAAATAGAAAAATGAATGTATGGAAAAGAATTGCTCTTATAATAAAGTCAAACTAATTTACTAATATATTAGTATGAAACATGTTAAATAATTGAACAGACCCTTAGAATAATGGTTCAATTCTACTTTTAAAAGTAAAATCTGTTGGAAAGAAGTCTCTAGAAGCTAAAAAGACTGGGAACGTCAAAAACAAAGACTCCAGTAAACCTGTGACTGTACCAGGTAAGCTTGAAATACTGTCACTCAGTGCTTTATTTTCTTTAGATCCTCTTGGTGTACATTAAAGGTATATTTTGAAATTTTGCTTTAAAATCCTCAGAGGGATTACTGTGTTTTGCTTCTCAAAGAGAAATTTGTATGAGATTTGGCTTAAGTCAGGCTAAGGAGACTTGAAGTGGCAAAAATAAACCAGCTTAAGTCCCTGTTTAGATTTATTAGTTGAATTATATTAGTGTTTTATTAGACTATTAAAGCAGACTATTTCATGCAGAAGACTCTGAAATAAAGACCAGTATGGAAGTCAAAGCTACTGAAAACTGTGCAAAAGAAACTATTTCAGGTAGGTCAATAGAAATTTTATATTGCTCTTTCATGTTTAAGTTAGAAGGAAAATTAAAATTTTAGGAACAGACGTACTTAATTTTGTACCTCACACACACATATATTTATTTCAATACCAGTGTCATACGTGAGTGAAATTAAGAATATTATTCATATCTTCACCCTATCTCTTGATTATTCTAAAATTTTACTCTCAGAAATAATAAAACTACATGTATTATTTAAAGGCCAACATCACTTTCAGAGCTATTTCCTACTAATTCTCTATAGTCTCTTGTCAGTTGTATACACTTTCCTGTGGCTACTGTTTAATCTATTGTGAAATAAAATGGGATATTAATGAATAAAATATATGTATGATTTTATTTTATTTTGTATTAAGAAGCTGCTTTGGAGGCTACAGAAAATGAACCAGTAAGCAAGGTCAGTTTTTATGTTTTATTTCTTTAAAGCTTAAGAAATTCTATCAAAAGTTTTTTGTTTTTTTTTAATAAACCCTGTTGCAGGATTTATAGTATTTGTCATGGTGAAAAATCCCAGTCATTTGTGAGTTTTTAAACATGATTTCAGTTGAAAAACCTTGAGTTGCAGAGTACGTCAACAAAAATTTAGGAACAGATTATCAATAAACATGTATTTTTAACGATTGCTTTTCACTGAGAACATCATATTATGGGTTTTTGGTAGACAAGAGTTTGTCAAATTAGAACCAATAGAATTTTTTGATCTCTTTTTTTCCCCCTGGGAGGCAAGTGGGAGATATGTTAAAATTTAGAATACTGATTATTCTTCGCATTTTTGGAGTAGCGAGTGGAGTTTGCAGTTTTATTTAAAGGACATAAAGTTCACTTAACATATTGTTTTCTTACATTTATATCTGTTACTTGAATATATTAAAACCGTAATTTAGATTTTACTGGTTTAGATTTTGAGCTCATTTAGAGCTCAAAGAATAAGCATAAATTTATTTCTGTCTAGTAGGTCCATTCTTGAAATAGTAATATGTCTTATTTTAGGAAGCATATTTTAAAGCACCAATTGAGTATATTAGATTCACGTAAAGCACTTTAGAAGGAATCATTTATGAACATACTTGACGAATTTCCTCAACATACACAAAAGGAAAAATAGGCATTTGATGAGAGAGTCATCTTGAAGAATAAAATAGATCAGAGAGAGGGGTGGCAGAAAACAAAGCACTTACTGGGATTGGGGATGGGGCTGTGGGCTAAGGATCCTTTAGGAGCTTTTTATATTGCCTAAAAGTGATTATCTTATCCAGGAAGATAAAAGGATACACACTGATTTGGAACTTAGGGATGTTAGCATCCCAAGACACAGAAATGGCAACAGAACTTGAAAGGAAGGAGTCAATAGAGACAAGTGAACTTGTGTTTCAAAACAGTGGGTAAGGCAAGGCGTGTTTGCTCATGCCTGTAATCGTGGCACTTTTGGAGGCTGAGGGAGGAGGATAGCTTGAGGGCAGGAGTTTGAGAACAACCTGAGCAAGGGTGAGACCCCATCTCTACAAAAAAATAGAAATTTTAGTTGGGCGTGGTATTAGTGCACCTATAGTTCCAGCTACAAGGGAGGCTGAGGCAGGAGGATTGTTCCAGCCCAGGAGTTTGAGGTTGCTGTGAGCTATAATGATGCCACTGCACTTCTAGCCTGGGTGACAGAGCAAGACCCTGTCTCAAACAAACAAACAAATAAACAAACAAAAAATGGATGATAAAAAGACTAATAGACTGGGACTAGATGATAGATGATACAAATGCAATTATTCTGTGTACTTTACAAGTATAGGTTTGCAAACTTCTTTTGGTTTCATTTTTAATTTGAGGTTCAGACCAGCCTCCTTAGTTTATCAGTATCAGACTTTCCTTAGTATTAAATGCAATTTAAGTATTAACATAACATATGATGTGCAGTATAAGCTTAAGTAAATACAAAAGCAGTTAAAGAAATTTTAATGTCAGTTTTTTAAATTTGTTTTGAAGGAAACAGAGGAAATGTGCGTGGTACTTATTTCTAATTTGCCTAATAAAGGATATTCTATAGAAGAAGTTTATAATTTAGCAAAGCCATTTGGTGCTTTAAAAGATATTTTGATTTTATCATCTCATAAAAAGGTAAGAGTTGATAATAGCTATTTATATTTTCTGCAAGCATAATTTGAAAAATATTAAATTCACAAAACTAGAAATAAAAGGTTTAAAAGCAGCATCTCAAAGTAATTAAACTATTTTAAGCTAAGGGATTTTTCAAATATAAAACAGATATCCTTTAGTATTCAAATCAGGCATAATTTTAATGATGGGGAAGGATGTCTTACTAATGTGTCAAAAGTTTTACTCAAAATTTTAGTTTAATAGAAAATGTTGGCTGGGTGCAGTGGCTCAAGCCTGTAATCCCAGCACTTTGGGTGGCCAAGGTGGGAGAATCACAGATTGCTTCAGGCCAGGAGTTCAAGAACAGCCTGGGCAACATAGCAAGATTCCATCTCTACAAAAAATTTAAAAAGCACCCAGGCATGGTGATGGGTGCCTGTAGTCTCAGCTACTCAGGAGGCTGAGACAGAAGAATCACTTGAGCCCAGGAGTTTGAAGTTGCAGTGAGCTTTGATGACACCACTGCATTATAGCCTGGGTGACAGAGGAAGACTCTGTCTCAAAAAAAAAAAAAAAATGTTTTACATCTTTAATATATTTAATAAAGAGCTTTTTGCATGACTTAAGATTTCATAGATTACTCTTTTACTAGTATTTCTTATTCTTTCTACTCTTTTACCAGTGATACTCAAATGGGAAGTAACTATTTTCAGAGTAATGATGATGTCATCAATACTTAGAACAATCTAGGTTTATCTGTATGTTCTAAGTTTTCTATAAGTATGTGATAAGTATGTATTTTGTAAGTTTAAAACAACAAATTAAAATTTATTGTTAATAATAAGCAACTTGTGGAAGGTATCTCATAGGAGATAAGATTTCAAAAAAAGAGTTTAAATAATGGAAATGACACCATAAGAATGGTGGGAGTAATGTTCTTATGATAGAAAGGAGCCAGCAATCACTAGAGATCTTTGTGAGTAGAGTAGGATATATGTTTGGTAATCGGAGCCAGTGTACTTGAGAAAACAGAGAGTGAATGCAAGTGAGTTATGTGTAGTTTGACATGTTGAAAATAGATTGTTTGAATGGTTGCACAGCTCTGTAAATATACTAAAAACCATTGCATTGTATACTTTTAAACATATGATATCACAGCAATATTTCAATAAAGCTGTATTTTTAAAAGTAGATTATTTGTAATGTTTAAAGATAAGAATAAAAAGAAATGCATTTTTAATGAGTTATTTTATGTGACAATACATTGAAATAGGGGAAATTTGGGATATTTAGAAACAGTTCAAATTAATACAAGTATCAAGTCTGTACTCAAAAAACCTAGATTATTGTCTGCCCAGTTTTGATTAGAGGAGAATTATTAAATATTTGGAGATTTAATACTTTTCTAGATATTATATGGAAAAATGTCAGATTCCATTATATATATAAACATTTGTGAAGATAAAATTAAGAAAGCAAAATGGACATGAAATTAAAAAATATTTGTAAAATGGGAAACAGGATTCACATCCACATTATACTACAACATATTAAAAGTTCTATAAATGGACAAACAACATAGAGAATTCATTTAAAAGTAGACTTACAACTATAAACAGGCATTGGTTTCTACCTCATCAGTTATCAAATATATGGCAGAAAGTTTAACCTCTTACCAGGCATGAAAATTAAAACCAAAATACAGAGCTATAATTTTATACCCATGACAATAGCTAAATGAAAAATAACTTGACAATCATTACCATTTATTCAGTTCATATTTCTCATATTTTATCAATCATTAAATTTATTTACTCAAGAAAGATCCATTAATATGCATTAGAGGCTAGGCATGGTGGCTCACATCTGTAAGCCTAGCACTTTGGGAGGCCAAGGGGAAGACCACTTGAGGCCAGGAGTCAGAGACCAGTCTGTGCAGCATAGGGAGACCCCATTTCTGTAAAACATTAAATAATTAGTTGGGTGTAGTGGCATATGCCTGTAGTCCTACCTACTTGGGAGGCCAAGGAAGGAGGATCGCTTGAGCCCAGGTGTTTGAGGTAGCAGTGAACTGTGATGGTGCCACCGTACAAGCCTGGGTGAGACCTTGTCTCAAAAAAATTCATTAGAAATATAATGTCCACTAGTGCTAGGTACTGAGGTTACAGTGGTGAATAAGATGAAACTTAGTGTCAGTTTCCAGATTGTCCCTTGTTTCTGTCTTTGGTATTGCCTTATGAGTTCAGTTATTCCTTGTTTCTTGCTTATGGTTGCACAGTTCTTAGTCTGTAGGCCTCACCTTTCTGAGGTCTACATTTTTTTATCTTAAAAATATTAAATTTGTTCAATTTATTTGACTGAAGTAGTTTACTATAGTTGTAAGTCTCTTTTCAAGAAAAATAATTTAAATAAGATTTATCTTTTTCATTCTTACAATTTCTATTTTAAAAGGCATATATAGAAATAAATAGAAAATCTGCAGATTCTATGATAAACTTTTATACCTGCTTCCCAATATTGATGGATGGAAATGAACTCTCAATAAGTATGGCTCCTGAAAACGTGAATATAAAAGATGAGGTAAATCATAAACTTACCACAAATTTTACTAGATCTTATTTAATTTTTTATCAGATTTGTTGTAGTCTGTTACGTTTTCTAGTTTTCTTCTTTGGGTCACATTTTTCTGTCTGACACTGAGAACTTTTTTTTTTTTTTTTTTGGTCCCTCCAACAATTGCCCACCCCATGTTTGAGAATTCATAGTGAGGGAATCCTTTTTCTCTTGTGTGTTGGGTTGAAAGAAAGATTGCATACTGTCTGAAAGTAGATTTCTCCTCTCTGTTCTTGTCTCAGTGCCATTATCTGTCATCCAAACTGGATTATCTTTAATTTTTCTCTCATTTCTCACATTTGGTTCCTCACTAGGTCTTTGTCTATGTTAACTTTGTGGAGCTTTTTCCCTCTTTCTTATCTCATCTACCATTGCTTTTATCTCTTAGAGACTCATACTAGACCATCAGAGTAGTTCTTTGTACCATCTACTTTCAGTTTTGTCTCCCCCAATTCCTTTCTCCACAAATCCATGAAACTGACATTAAATGCAATCTATTCAAATTCAACTTTATCTGATAATAAAAACCATTCATTGTCTGTGTGGCCTGTAAATGTTTACTGCCAATGACTAAGAGGCATGAGGGAGAGATATTAGGATCTCTAGAAGAAGATGGAAATGTATGTAATTTGACAAAGCCTTTAACTGAGAATCACTTGAATCTGATACAGTGGTGACATGGTTTTATACATGTCAGTAGTGTCGAAGAAAAAAAAAAGTTTAGGAACCATAGTTCCGTGAAATAAAGGCCAAGTTTGTTTCCTGCACACAAATCCTTCCATTAGTTATCATCTTCCAGCTTTGACAATCTTGTTTCATGCCACTCTCGGCTTCTTTATAATTCAACAGCACCAGATCACCGTGTACTCAGACTCTGTGCTGTTTGTTACTTGCCTGCATCTTTGTTCTTCCTCATCCCTTACTTTGCTTATTTAATTTTTCTTTTATAATTTGAATTCTTTTCCTGTTTAAATTGCTGACATATGAATGTGAGTATCTTCCCTAAATGGCACTGCCTTGTTAGTCTTTAATGTTCTTACGGGATAGGAAGAATTAAGTTGTATGGGCAGGGTGGGGCATCAATAACTTGTTTAGGAAGAGGAGAAAGATTTTTGGAAGGAACAGAATTTTTGCAGTCTCCTCGTTTTATGAAATACTGTATAATGCATAGTCATAGAGGTTATGCTAAGTAGTATATGAATGAGAAAGAGCTTATGCTTTCAACTTTTGTCTATTTTGGCTTTTTAGGAGGCTATATTTACAACCTTGATTAAAGAAAATGACCCAGAGGTGAGTTTTGCATTTAAATGCTTTTTGCATGCTTATTTAATTGATAGAAGCATTGATTGTTTTATTTGCTTACCTTTTAGGAACTAAAGAAAACCTTAGTACTAATGTTAAGATAGTGAGGTGGGTGGAGATGTCAGATTGGTCTTCTTGGTAAAAATAATAAATAAAGGATATGGTAGTCCCTGGCGTGAAAAATTTTTCCAGACATTGGGGTGCATACTAAGTGGCCCTATAGGTCAATGCTCTGTCTGAAGATGTTTTGCATAAACATGTTGATAATAGAAATATTACACCTCTCAGTATATCATTTTACTGATTACTCATATCTAAAATTAAGATCTCATCTTCACCCATTTTCTTACTCTCGGGGAGAGGACATCATCTGGCCTTTGTAATATTAAATTACTGTCATCTGCTCTTTATAATTTGATGCTTCAGCTGTGGGCTTTTTTTTCCCCTTCCCCCTTCGTCTCTTAAAAAAAACTACAGGCAAATATGGATAAAATTTACAATCGGTTTGTACATCTTGATAATTTACCTGAAGATGGACTTCAGTGTGTACTTTGTGTTGGACTTCAGTTTGGAAAAGTGGATCACCATGTATTCATGAATAATAAAAACAAGGTAACAAGTTTACTTCTAATGTATCTGTATGTTCTATAGAGAACATATAACTAAATCCTATATGCTTTATGGTCTACAACTATTAATTCAACTCTGAACGGAAGCACCTACAAACATTTAGCCACTTAGCAGAATTGTGATAGACCACGGTATTTTCTCCTGGACTGTGACAGGAAAGAAGAGATTATCTCCCTCTGTTTTCGGAACAACTGGTTTTTAGGAGAAATAAAATTTACACAACAGAGAAAGGTAATATAGTGCACAGAATATTATCTTACTGGGAAATTTAGACCTTAGTTCATTTGGCTTCAGCCTTAATTACCTTTGTGACCTTGGCTAACTTGGTTTACACTTACTTGTAAAATGAAAAGGGTGTTACCAGGTATTTCTTTAAATCCCTTCCAGCCATAAAACACATAGAGTTAGGTCTGTTTGTTTATTTATATAGAAAAAAGTATATAGATAATGATTCCTTACTTTGATGATTTCACTTCTTTCCTTAAAGGAACCAAAATTTGTTCATCTATTTGCATGTGGTGTGCCTTCTGTATTTAATATGTAATTGAGCTATATGTTCATTAAAATTCGATTTTGATAAACTGTATATTGCCTAGAAAGGTGGGATTTCATATCACAGTTGACAATATTTACTTCATAAAAAGTATGTAATTGGCCAACAACTAGATCTTAATTTCTTCGATATATTTCTAACTGATAAATAGAGCATGTTTGGTACTTTAGAAATAGTGTGACATACAATAGAAAGTGAAGCACAGATGGTGTATAGGAATTTTAAACCTTTGCTGTAGATATCTTTATTTAATCCTCTATTTTAACAAATACCTACCATCATCTTCAGTTTTGCCTTGCCTTTGCCACATCTGAGGATCGTTTTCTCATGTTCACTTTGATATAAGGATTAACCTTACCTTTGTAATTGCATATGTGAAGCCTAAATGAAAAGTATGTTCAAACTTTTTAAAAATTAAAAAAAAAATTTATTGTGAAATATACAAATTTTATTATTTATAAACATAAACTTACCATTTTAACCATGTTTAAGTGTCAGTTCAGTGACATTAAACACTGACATTTTGCAACCATCGCCACCATCCATTTCCAGAACTTTTTTCTTCTCAACTGAAGTGTCCTGTTAACAATAACTCCCTGTTTCCCCTTGCCCCTGTCACAGCACTTGTCAACCACCATTCTTCTATTTTTATGAATTCAGCTACTGTCTAGGTATCTCATATTCAGGGAATTGTATTTGCCTTTTCATGACTGGCTTATTTCACTTAGCATAATGTCTTCCAGGTTTATCCATATTGTAGCATGTGTCAGAATTTTCTTTTTAAGGCTGAATAATACAGTATTGTATGCATATGCCACATACTGTATGCATATACATTTTATATATCCACTTATCTGTTGATGGACTTTTGGGTTGCTTCCACTGTTTGGCTATTGTAAATAATGGTCCTGTGAACAAGGGTGTACATTGTTGGTCCAAGTGCAGTGGTGTTTACAACTAATTGATCACAACCAGTTACAGATTCCTTTGTTTCTTTTCCACTCCCACTGCTCCACTTGACCAAGCTTAAAAAAAAAAAACAAAAAAACAAGGTGTACAAATATGTGTTCGAATCTCTGCTTTCAGTCGTTTTGGGCATATATTGAAATGTGGAATTGCTGGATTATATGGTAATTCTACTTTTAATTTTTTTAAGAACTACTTGTAATTTTTACCTTCTCCAAAGGCGATTCTTCAGTTAGATAGTCCTGAATCTGCTCAGTCAATGTACAGCTTTCTGAAGCAAAATCCACAGAACATAGGTGACCATGTATTGACCTGCATGTTATCTCCAAAAATGGACTCATCAAAGGTAAGATGTTTTATGTGTAGGTTTTTTTGCTTTTAGGAAATGAAGGTAACGTAAAGGTCATTCTCCCAAAGCTCAGAGATGTACTCTGAAGGTAATTTCAATAATTATTCTCAGGCAGTAGTCAGACTGGTTTGTGTTTAGATATTCTTTCTTTTTAAAGTTTGTTGTGCATTCACTGTTCCAATATTCATGGTTTCTGGAGCAATATAAACTTGTCTAAATGAAAATAAATTGAGGTAATTTTGAAAAATGAAACACATGCACTTGGATACTTATTGACATGTGTATAGTGACTCCATATGTGTAACATAATTGCAGAGGCTACTTTGAAGCCATTTTGGCTTTCTCCTGATAGAAATTTGTTTATTCTTTTATTTGCTTAAATTATATTTGTTATAAACTCTGTTCTTGTGTAAGAAGTAAGATTTTATAGGTTCTTGGCTTTCACAGTAATACTTACAGGAAAGCTATGAATAGTCCACCTGTAAAAGAATTGAATTCAGACTCAACTGTTTTCTCTTTGCATTAGTTTCATTGTATGCTAGTAGCAGGAGGGAAATGATAGGGCCTTATATTTGGTGTCTGTATGTTTTTTGTTAAATTGCCAAAAATCTTGCACTAACTGAAGAAAAAAGAAAATTTTATCATCTAAATCAGAATTAAATAGGGTACCTATAAGTAAATGTACTATGATAGGTACTGATCTAAGTACAAATTTGAGTGGCTTATTTTAACTGATACTCTTAGGGAAATTGTTTAAAGTTTTTGGCTTTTTCTCAACAGAACATTGCATGTTTAAAAATTTATCTTTGATATTTTTCAAGTTATTACTTAGTTGTGTTCAACTAAACACTGTATAGAAATTCTTCCAGATATACAGTCCAAAATTCTTAGAGTTAAAGAAAATGAAATAAGTGAAAATTCATAAAAAATACCTGTCTGACAAGACCCGAAAAACAGGCCCCACTTGTACTTGCCATCAAATTGGTATTGACTGATTGACACTATGGTGCTTAAATGGTGGTAATGTTCACTGGGGATTTTGGGGGTACGGGGTGGACACACATCCAGGGGATGTGGTGAGCACTGTGAAGGGGAGGGGCATGCTTGAAGTATATCTGGGGATGGGTATTAGAGGTCTCAATGAGGGGTGGGAAATCCTCTAAAACTGATTTATGTGAATAGCTGTACAACTTGGTAAATTTACTAATAACCATTTAAATGTACACTTAAAATGGAGTAAAGACATGATATGTAAATTACAATTAAAAAAAAAA
>CAUYRT010023844.1:0-103860 GCA_963574885.1 Lepilemur ruficaudatus
CCCAGCTACTTGGGAGGCTGAGGCAGAAGGACTGCTTGAGCCCAGGAGTTTGAGGTTGCTGTGAGCTAGGCTGATGCCACGGCACTCTACAGCCCGGGCAACAGAGTGAGACTCTGTCTCAAAAAAAAAAAAAAAAAAAGAAGCCCTGGAGAGCTGCCTTGCTCTTCCACAGGGAACCCTCATCAGACACCACATCTGTCAGTGTCTTGATCTTGGACCTCCCAGCCTTCAGAACTGTGAGAAATAAATTTCCGTTGTTCATGAGCCATCCCATTTATGCTACTTTGTTATGGCAGCCCAAACGGAGTACAACACATGCTCTGTTATCTATAATAATGTGAACAACAAAGCTGGGTCCTTTAGAGTGAATAAAAAACGGAAAAGTAGAGTCATGTCAGTAGACATTTAGGATGACACCTAAGGGCCCCAGACCTAAATGGTGAAATTCTGACCCAGAGAGATGTTTGCATTTCGGACTCTGTGGGGGCAGGAAGGGCATAAGGAGGAGAAGGGTGAGGGGTTACAATTAGACTCATAGTTGAGAACAATGCTCATTTTCCTAGCCAAACATTTTCCTGGCTATGGGCATCTTCTTGTTTATAGAAAATAAGTGGGTTTTCCCTTTAAAGTTTTAATTCCTTCTATATCTATCCAATTAAGTGGGCACTTACTACATTTTCACTTATGCACAAAAACAATTCAGGCAAAATCATGTCCATTTTATCTTAAGTTACTTTGAATTTTTCTTTTATATATTACTTTTAAGGCTCTTACTCCTGTCTTTTTATTAGTATTACTATTATTATTTAAAGCATCATCCTGATTATGTAGAGTAGACCTATTTCTCAACACCAGTGCAGTGACTCATGCCTGTAATCTTAGCACTTTGGGAGGTTGAGGCAGGAGGATTGCTTGAACCTAGAAGTTCAAGGCTACAGTGAGCTGTGATCGTGCCATTGCAGTCCAGCCTGGGGACAGCGAGATCCTGTATCAAAAATAAATAAATAAATAAAGTTGATCAGTTTCTTAAAATGGTCTTGGTGATCAATTCACTAGTAGCTAAATATACTAGCTTAAACATTAAACTACAATTGTCTAATTCCTATTTTATTTAAAGAGAGAGAGCTCTCTCTATTTGGGGTATTTGTAAAAAGCACAGAGCCTAGTCTATTGTCAGTATTCATTCAGTAAAAAAGAACTTTTCCTGAGAAACAGGAACTGACTAAAATAAAGCCTGATGACTACTTATGGGCTACTCATTTATTTTTATGTTTCGCTTTTAATAAGTATAGTTTACAAACAACAGAATTCATAAATCATACATGTGTAATTAAATGAGTTTTTACATATGCATTGACATCTATAGATATAGCCGTATGTCCATCACACAGTTATTATGCAGATTGTATAATGTTCCCATCACCCAAAAAAGTTCTTTGGGGCTCCTTTGTGGCCAATCCCCTCCACCACTCCAGCCCCTGGTACCACTGTTTCTTTTGCCTTCATAGAAATGGGTTCATATAATCTTTTGTGTCTGGCATCTTTTAGCACAATATCTTGGAGATATTGTGAATATCAATAGTTAAAATGTTTTTTATTGCTGAGCAGTATGCAATATTTTGGCTGTTTAACTATGTATTTATTTATCATTCACTTGTTGGCAGACATTTGAGCTGTTTCCAGTTTTAGTGCATTATAAATTAAACTGCTGTAAACTTTGGCATACAGCTCCGTGTTTTGATTTATCTTGTGTAAATACCTTGGATTGTGGCTGGATTTCATACTTACTGTTTCCTTAACTTTATGAGAAACTGCAAAATCGTTTTACAAAGTGACTCTATGATTTTACATTCTCATCAGTAATGAGAGAGTCCTAACTCCTCCACATTCTCATCAACATTTAGTATTGTCAATCTTTGAGCCCCTCTGTTGTTTATTTTCTCGTGTCCTAAGAAAGCTTTATGTAAAAAAGGTCACAAACATTTTCTCTTGATTTTTTTCAAGAAGTTTTATAGTTTTAGCCTTAGACTTAGGACTTTGATCTATCTTAAGGTAAATTTTGTATAGTGTGAGGTGAGGGTTGAGATCCTTTTTTTTTTTAATATGGGTAGCCAATTGTTCCAGCAGGATTTGTGAAAAGACTATCTTTTTTGTGTATGTGCAAAGACTATCTTTTCCCCTATGCGGATCACCATGTGTCTTTGTTATCATTCCTGACATCATCCATTTTCACAAAAATCCCATCTGATCTCTTTCTAACCGATCTTTCCTCACTCAAGACCATCCTTCTCACTATGATCAAGTTTAGGATAAAAAAATAAAACAACGAAACAAAAAACCATAAACTCCTGTGGTGGATTCTGTGATGCATTGCTCAGACCCCTTTTTTTGGGTGGCGACACTCATTTCCACCGCTGGATGGGTTGTTGGTGATGGCTCACAGCTGTGTCCCTCTCCAGGAATTGCCCTCGCCTGCCGGAATCTGCCGTGCCCAACATGTGACTTCTCAGCATAGGTAAAGAGACGTGGCCTCAAGGTAGGACACCTCTGAACAGCCATTCCCACTCCACAGCCCCCCAGGGGACCAGTGACAGCCCAGTGTCCCTCTTTCCTCCCTGTTTCCCTTCACTCCCTTACAGGTGCTGTCCCCCACGTTATTTCCCACATGAATTTCTGCATGGAAATCTCAAAGTTTCAGATCTTTTTTAGGGAGTCTGATCTACCATAATCTTAAAGCAGATTATGTCATTTCTCTACTTAAAGCCCCTTGCCAGCAGACTGAAGTATTAACTCCTTAATTTGGCGTAGAGAGGCTGGCTCCAATCCATCTCCTCTCCTCGGCTTCCTCTGTCACCACTGACTCTGTCCTTCAGATACCCTCAGATATCTATATCCCCAAATTCCTCAAACCCATTTCTTTGCAATATGGTCTTCTCTCTGCCTAGAATAAATTTCCCACCTTCTGCTTATCCTTCTGTTCTCTCTTAAAGCCTTAATCAGATGTGACCTCCTCTGGGAAGTCTTCTCATTTATCCCCCTGTAGCACCACGCAGCTCTTTATGTAAGAATGTACCGTCTATCATCGGACCTTAAATTAACTGTTTACTTGTCTGACCCTCCTGCTAAGTCACGTGGGTCTCTAGACAGGGATCGATCCTGGGCCCTGTGCAGTCCCAATGCATTCTGCATTCTCAATACTTGTTTGGTGAATGAATAATGAATGAATAAATACCAAGATAAGCTGGCACTGTTAAAAGTATTAAACATCTGGAAACTTATGCCAAACTTGTTATCTTACATTCTCAAATAGTATTCATTTTCCTTCAGGGTCTATTTTTTAAAACTCTTTTTAATTCTGGGTTACTAGCAACAAATCTAGGCATGTGCTTGAGGATAAAATGAAATCTAAACCCCAAATCTTTAAAGCTAGTTCTGTTTATTAAGAAACAAGAGGGAGGAATGGGGTGGGCTGGGGTGGAAACATTAATTATTTTGGAAAAAAGAAGAAGAGAGACCTGATTAAGTTGGATTGGCTGGTGAGAGACTGGAAATTTTCTTCCCATTCCCAAGGGGCTTATTTTTTTATCTTTGTTTTTCACACTGTAAAATGTCAAATTAAATTGCCACGTTAATTCTCATCACTAAGGAAGGGATTCTAAATGTATTAATTAAGGATTACTGGGCATTTTAGTTTTATTCATCAGAATGAAAACTTTTAAACAATTAAATATTTTTCACTTCTGCATATTTATGTTATTATAGAATATTACAATTAAACATCAGTACTTTTGACTCTAGATTCCAGAGATTTGAAGACTATTTTAAAATAAGAGTTGTGTATATTAATATATTTGATTTTATGAATTATGATACTGGAATTCCCTTGAGAAATTATGTTCTTTTTTTTTTCTTCAAAGATAAAGTCCTTAAGAGGATGAGATCTTATCTTGCAGGAAGCCATGAATTCATTGTGGAGGAGAATGATTTGGATTTCACTCTGGTAGAACATGAAGTACCTTTCAAATCCTTTACTGTGTCAGTGATGTCTCTTATGCATGAAAATAATCTTTCACATTTTTCAAAACAGACAAATCTATCCTTATAGAAATTGAACAGTCCTACAAGAATATGTAAGGGAAAGAAATGAAATTATTTCTTTTTGATAAAGTGACAATGTAAAAACAAGGCAAAAATTTAAAAAGTATTGTATCTTTGAAAATCCACGGATTTAGTGATTCATGTCAAAATTCACATTTTCATATATTTTTGACAGCCAAACATTCATTGAGAAAGTTGGAAATTTTGCCTTCTTTACAAATAAATGTTGGGAAGATTGTAAATTCTAAGTGGTGAAAATGTAATCTGAAAATAAAATTATGATCTCATTTAAAATTAACAAATATGTTTATTTTTCCAAATTTCCTTTGTCTTTTAACATTGAGTTGGGACTCCTCTGCTACTTTCTCTCAGTAAATGAGCTACTCTAATTCACAGATAATATTTAAAAAATGTAAAATCATAGACAGGAAACAACAATGAAAGTTCTGATGCTTCAATCAAAACTAAATTATAGTGTTTTAAGTTGTACCAACAATCAGTGGGGTTTTTTTTATTAAATCATGCATTTTTATTGACGAAATAAAGCTTTAGCTTTTTATATGCAGACAGAGGAAATATGCTTGTAGAAGCACAATGTCCCTTTGTCAGCCTGATGGACAGAGTTTATTATTAACAATAGTGTAATACAGGCATACGGAGAGTTTGGAATTCTGTCCGTGAAGATTTAGAGCCTGCCAGCGGGTAGCAGCTGTTTTAAATTTCAGAGGACAGGCGTGAGTTAGCGACATTTTGTAAGAAATAAATGAAGCCTCAGCACACACCAATTGCTGGTAAATCCAGAAAGTGATAAACATTATTCTTGAACAAGAAAGCAAGATAGGAAACACACCGGCAAAGATTTACTTTCAAAACAGGAAAGATACTATTGTGGAGCTGAGACATTTGCTGAAATTTCTCCATTGTTCTATTTTCACCTTTTCCCCCCATCTTTTTCCATTCAGGACCATCTTCACATTTCAACGGCTCTCATAAAATCTGAGATTTTGGTAAAAGCACGCACAAAGCAAAAAAACTTGACAACTCATAAAGTAACTTCCATTTTAAAACAAGACAGATTCCTAAGTAATTTTTCATCAACATTTGCTCAACATAATTTTCTTCCTTTGGGCAATAATTAATTTTGTTTTGCAGAAATAGCATTAACAGTTTTTAAGCTATCAAACAAAAATCAAACCAATATATATAAAAAAATCAAACAATCAAAAACTATACAGAAAACCAAACAGTCCTCAAGCCATACAATACAAGCTAGTACCACTAAATTAACAGCGGACATATTTTTTATGCTTTTGTCCTTTGGTTGGCATTCCAGAGAGCTAGTGAAAAATTCTGAACAAACTTCTTCTTTTTCTTCATTTTATTTTTTTATTGGTACATAGTATTTGTACATATTTATGGAGTACATGTGATATTTTGTTACACGCATAGAATGTGAAATGATCAAGTCAGGGTATTGAAGGATATCCATCACCTTGAGCATTTATCGCTTGTGTCTTGGGAACATTTCAAGTCTTCTCTAGCTATTTTGAAACATACGAACCACTGTTGTTAACTGTAGTCACTCAATTCTGCTATTGAACGTTAGGACTTATTCTGCCTATTAACTGTGTGTTTGTACCAATTAACCAGCCTTCCTTCATCCTCCCTGCCCAGGGTACACACACCTTTCCCAGCCTGTGCTCTGTATCACTGTACTCTCCAACTCTCTGAGATTAATTTCTTAGCTCCCACACGAGTGAAAACATTCTGTTCCTGGCTTATTTCACTTGATAAATAACTGGACCTCCAGTTATATCCGTGTTGGGGATTTTCATTCTTTTTTATAACCACATAGTATTCCATTGTGTGTATATGCCACATTTTCTTTTTTTTTTCTCCATGTTCTACATGTGCTTTACTTTGTCATTACCTGGAAACAAGCTTCGCCTTTAGAATATGGATAATAATATGACAATAATTATGTAATCATATGCTTTAAAATTTATAGTAATCTTTCTCATATTTACAGTCTATTACAGTAGAAGTGAAAAATTTGGTCACAGTGAATGACACCATCAATATGGCACTAGCAATATACCACATTCTCTTTATCCATTCATCTGTTGATGGACATTTAGGTTGATTTCATAACTTTGCTATTGTGAATAGTGCTTCAATGAATATGTGAGTGCAAGTATTCAAGCAAAGCTACTATAGTAGCCAATTCCTTTAGCTAGTGCCTTGAAAGGGCAGGATGATAAGCTTTGATGTCTAGTACAAGTCTTGAATCTGCAGGAGTGAGGTCTTAGAAGCCCTGAAGCCTCAAACCATGGAAACCCAATTTTCACTTAAATAAAAAGCATTCTATTGAAAGTGACTTTCTACATTAAGAATCTCTGATGCGTATCTTCTACTAATTTGTCTTCAATCTTCTGGAAAAAAATAATTTTGATATAATCTACATCACAAGACATAATATAGTAACTCTTAAGGGTACGACAGCAATTATTGCTGTTAATGGAGAATTTTTAAACTCTATGAAGAGACATTTAAGGAGTCAGGATCTGGAACAATTTTAAAGATTTCAGAGTTCTGAAATAAACACATATGCCCAGAAAAACTTAGTTGAACATTAAATTTACCTATTATGTGTTTTAACTTCTTACAAATATTTTTAATGTATGATATTAGAATTTTATGTTACAGAATATATATGCTAATTTTTCAAAAAGTGGGCTTACTTTCAGATATTTTAAATGTGTTTATTCATTCAACACTTTTATCAACCACATGTTTTGTGCAAGATATTGTGATATTGACTGTGTAGGAGGAAAATATTGGTAAGGCATTGACTTTTAATGATCTTTCAGTCCAACAGAGGAGAAAAGATAGGTAGGAAACAAGTAAAAATAATACAAGATATAAAATTCTAAGTACAATTTCAGTTATGATTGTAAGTTCTAAATAAATATTTGGTAATTCAAATTTGGCAGTGTAATTATAAGCCATGAACAAAGTTTACTAAGTGAATTTATACACACACACACACGTACGTTTCTTGGAACATAGGTAGCAAGTGCTACATACATGTGAACTATTAGCTGTGTATTCCAGGAATGTAAGGATGAGTCAACACTATGAAAAATTTCTAGTTTACTATGTTAACAATTTAGGAAGAAAAATATATGTACTTATAAACATATATAATAAATACATTTGATAAACTTCAGCAGCAATTCACCAAAAACCTAAACCAGCAACCATAATGTTAAAAAGTAAATGACTAAAGCCACCGTTGTTAAAATCAAGAAATAGAAATATCTACTGTATCAGTCAGGGGCCAGTCAGGAGGCAAAAACCACACCAGTTATTTTAGCAGAGAGAATTTAATGTAAAGAATTATTACGTAGGTATTAAATTGTTCCTAAGGTAGCTAAAAAACAAAAGGAGAACTCACGGTCACAGACGGAGCAACTGCAGAAAGCAGCTAATATGCTATGATTGGATGAGATCAAGAAGAGAGGATGGATTTCTTAAAACTTGGGAGCTTGGAGAAGCGCCCTCTTGGAAATGAAACTCGGACCTCAGAGTAGAGGGTGCTGATAATGTCTGGGGAGGGGACGCAATGGGGAGGTTTCTGAAAATGTTAGAAATACTATTAATCAGGTTCACCTGTTGCTATAGGAAGTCACTGCTGCTGTCAAGGTGAAGCAGCATTAGCGGGACGCCTCTCTTAAGAGCAGGGAGCAAACAGAAGGCCCTCAGAAAACAAACAGGAAAGAATAAGTTCCCTCTGCCTTCTCCAGCCTGTGATCTCCCCACAGCGCCGCTATCGGCAGAGTTTAATGGGAAGCCAACTTACACAGCAAACAAACGTTTGCAGAGTTTCAGCCCAGGCAGAACAAGCAGAGTACCAAAGGGTAGGTTTGTAACTAAGAGATAACTTAATAAATGACATATTTACTATCATCATAGTATTCAAAATTGTTTTTGAGATTTAGGCTGATACAAAAGGTTTAAAAAAACCCAAATAATCAGTAATAATATAAACAGTACGAAAAAGGAGAATTCATTTTATTTGCAGGAGACATTATTATACCTAGAAAACCCAAGAAACTGTATGAAATCATTTTTTAAAATAAGAGAATTAGGTAAGGTGGCAAAATGTAAGATAAATATACAAATAACAGTTGATTTTCTCTCTACTAGCTGTAACTTGGCCATATGTCAAAACCACTCTACTATCACAGTGGTTTCCATTTATTTCTCACTAACGTTACGTGAGGTCTGAGGGTTGGTGTTGGGAGACACTCCTCCATGGTCTCTCATGTTCCTGCATGTCTTGCTGAGTGTGTAAAGCATCCAAGAGCCTGATCGTTTCCTACCCATCCTTTTCTCGGGGTTGTGCTTACAGTGAGCAACCTTCAGGGAGACAGTACCTTCTACTTCTGAGGCAAAGGGCAGGCTTGCTCACTATTTGCTGTGAAATCATAGGATTTCAGGCCCCGGGTCCCTTTCCTGTAATGCAACCCACTGTTTGTTCAGGCATCCACCTGGGGCCGGTTCACATCACTGCTGTGGGAACACAGGCTTGGAGAAGCAACACAAACACACTGACATTCTGGCTACTGCCTTTGCTGTAATAATGTCTTTTGTCTCTGACCCAAGAGTCTTCTGTCAGCATCCATGAAACTGGCAAGTTCATACGTTGGCTTGAAACTAAGGTGAAATACGAGAGCCTTCCCAAGTTCTTCACAGCTGGCTGCTGCTCTGCCCCGTGCTGTGGGTCAGCAGGAGGTCTGCTGCATGCGCTCTCGTTCTGGGATCCAGGCTGAAGGAGCAGCCCGTCTCTGGATGTTTCCATGCCAGAGGCAGAAGCTCACAAGGCCAAATGAAATCACACAGCCGATTCAAAACTTCTGCTTGGATGTACTTGTGTCATGTGCGCTCACATTCACTGGCCAAAGCGTGTCCCGTGGCCAGCCCAATGGGGAAGGGAACACGCCTCGTCTCTGAAAGTCTTGCAGGTCACATCCTGCAGGCGTGGACATACAGACCTCTAACCACAGAGGGAGTAAAGAATGACCAATAATACGATCTACCAAGCTCACGAGAACCAGTTAGTGATAAATGGAAAATGAAGCCTTTACAATATCAAAACAAACTGTAAAAAGAATAAATTTAACAAAAAATTACAATGTCTACATGCAATTCTTTTCTCGAAGAACATAAAATAAAGCCTCAATAAATGAAAACTTATGCCATGTTACTGGATGGAAATATAGTTTGAGAAAAATGTCTGTTTTCATACATTTGAATGCAAATTACATCAGAATCTCAGTTTATGATGCTCTTTAAAATGGTAATGGGTTATATGTCTGTGTATGGACCAGCTAGATTGTCCACAAGAAACTGTTAAGTGATAAAGAAAGTTGCAGGAAAATGTGCAATAAAATGCTATTTTGTAAATTAGAGCACTACATATTTGTGAGTATGTTAATATAAATATGGATATATACGTTTGTAGGTGCATAAAGAATAGTATGGACAGATAACCTGATTTACAGCAGAGGGATGACTTTGTAGGGAGGTTGGGGAATGATGCCTTTTTCTTTATATATTTCCATGTTGTCTGACAATGGGGGTTCAGTCCAACAATAAATAAGAAATTAGAGAATCATAAAAAATATTTTAAAGCTTGTCGAAGTCACTTTAAAGAGTGGCATCTTTTAGATCCCCCATACAGGTGAGCACATAGAATGAGCCAATATTTTGCTTCTAGGGCTCAGTGTTGAGGAAAGTGAGGCGGCCGTGTAACAACTGCCGCCAGCATCATTCCTTACTCTTCTAAACCAGCTTGACGCTCTTGAAAATACTCCTCATTAACATTTTTTTACTTGTATCAGGCAGCTGAAGATGGCAGCCAAAACACAAATCCAATGAGACGCACCTGTATACCAAGGTTAGATCCAGGCATGTTGCAAACAATAGGGGTTCAACTCCTTCCGTGTGTCTTATGTCTGAAACCGCCAATCAAAGGGACCGTATGGCTCCTGTCTCAGCTTTAGTGATATTTAAACCAAATTCACACAAACCTTATTTTTGTGTGGGTTGACTTTAATATTACAGAGTTCAATTCTCTGCATTATATGATATTAAATATCAGAACACATTAAGAAGAAACTAATGGCTATGAAGATTTCGTATAAAGTAAAGCTGGGTGTGGTAGCTCATGCCTGTAATCTCAGCGACTGAGGAGGCTGAGGCAGGAGGATCACTTGAACCCAAGAGTTGGAGGCTGCAGTGAGCTATGATCACACCACTGTACTTCAACCTGGGTGACTGAGTGAGACCCATCTTTAAAACATAAAAAATTAAGATTTTGTATAAAACAGCCCTTTTAATCACTGAAGGACAAAACATCACAAACCTGGGAGAAATTCTCAGGGAACAATGCATTCTGAGTGTTGCCAAATTTGACCTGAGAGGCCATTTAGAAGCTATTCCAGAATTTTTCTTTTTCAGATTCTACAGTCAGGCACAGGAATCTCACCTCACCTGATGATATCGCACTTTGAGTTTTGCAAAAGATCAAATCATTGTATTTTCTTACCAGTATTAATAGTTTAATGCTGTTCATGGTTGCCTGAAAGATCTTTGTGCCACACCATGTGTTTCTGCATGACTCGTGGTTAAGAATGGTGTGTAAGAAAAGGAACTGTTTTCACGCCTTTGGGGGCTATAGCTAAACCTAATAATGTCTTTTAAGTTCTGTCAAACTTCTTCTGAACAAATGAGATTTTAAAAATCAATAAGAATGTGCATTTGATAATGCTCTAACAACATGAAATTTGGAGTGAGGAATTCAGCAGAAAAAAAAAATTTGTTATTTACTGCTAAGCATCTAAAATCCCGCCTGGAAAGCTATGAAATGTATTCATGTCATTTTCAAGATAGTCAATCCCATGGGAAGTATCAGAGTATGTGCCTTATTTTGTGAGAATTTGAATGCTTATGATGAAGTTCTCCTGCTCTATCCTGAAGTTTGTTAGTTATCAAAAGGAAAGATTTAGCTGAAGAATACAGGGGCCTCATTTTTAGAACATCAAGAAAACCACCAATTACTTCAAGCTTTCAAAACCAATACCTTTCATGGTGCTTGTTACATTTGGCAAATGCAGTTGGAATTTTGTGTGTGGAGCCTGAAATTTTAAGAGGTAGACACCAATATTAATGTGTATTAAGTATGTTTTAGGCAGTTGTAACCAAAATCCAGCTATGGGGAGAACAAATTGCTGCTAAAATTGGTCTCTTTCCCTTTCTGACTTAATTCTTGAAAGTGATTTCAGGGGAAAAAAATGTATAGAATATCATCTAGCTTGCCTGCAATAGAAATTCAGGTAATATTTTCCTGACATTATAGCAGAAAATTCCATTTGGAAGTGTGGGAGGAAATTTTTACTCACTTACATTTTATAGTTGCTAAATTACCCCCAAGAGGAGATTTGGGGAATCAAATTTTATTTTAGTTGCAATTTCCAGAAAATAATTTGGAAATGTTTTAGATAAAATAGGTTCTTGTTTTGCCCCAAATAAGTGAGCAAACCTTGCACGTGCTTATCCAGTTTTCATTGACTATATTTGTGAAAACTTTTTCTTTAACGTTTACACCTCTGGCTATGACATCAAAGCCACATGATAGGCTTGAGATTGCAAATGACCCATATTGTGTTCTTGCTTCCAAACCGCCCCCACACTCATTTCCAAAGAAAGCTTAACAGCAGATTCGACATGCACAGAAGGTCGCACAGTTAAAACGAAAAACGTGTGTTTCAAGTTAAAGGATCAATCTTTCTTCTAGATGTAATAATAGCAAATCCATTTGCTATTATTTTATTCATAATGTTTAACTCCGTGAGTTCACCTGGAGCCAAGGAGACCGGGCGAGAAGAGGGAGGAGGTTGACGTGCTTCTCGGCTCACCTTGCGCGACTGCAGGGGCGGTCCCTTCATGGAGCAGCAGCGAGCTGCTCGCGATTCCCACGTGCACGGCGTGTCTGATGCTTACGCGCTGCTCGCTGCCACTTTCCCTCCCTGACGTTCCCTCTCCCTCAACGCGTTGGCTAAGCGGATTTCTCCTTATCCTTCCAAGCTGAGATCAGTGAGTCATTCACTACAAGGAGCCTGGTTCGGAGCGAGTGGCCTTTCCCGTGCACTCCCGCAGCATTTGGCACAACCCGAACCCTAGCATCGTCCACACGCTGTGCGCTCCATGCTGCCTGGAACCATTTTTTATTTGACTTTATGCATGAAGCCCCTTGCAGAGTATGTGTTGCCTGCTAGTCTCTCAACATACTTTTATTACCCAGCATTTATAGATAAATGCACGCAGGTATGCGTCACAGAGAGTAAGTACGGAGGAGTCAAGGATTAAGTTGTTAGTGGTGCCAGTAGGCAGCTAGGGAAGGCTATGGAGAAGAGCTGGCACCAAATAGGATTCTAAACTTAATAACCTATGCCATGTAGAGGGGGATGTTAAAGGGAGCATGAAGGGAGAGGATCTCAGCCAGGGAAAGGGCATATATAGGAAGGAAGGGAGAGAGGGAAGAGTATTAATAAAAGAAGCAAAATGTGTGGAGGTTTAAGGCAATAGGGAACAGTGGGGAGTGTGGCAAACTAGAAGGCACATGACTTATTTAAAGAGAGAGGCCATTACCTTGCCATGTGGGAATTTGGAGCCTGACATTATCAGATCCTTTTTTAAAAAGGGGAGATAGAAATTGGATATGAAGTTTCCCAGTTTTAGATTGGCAAGTACAGTTGACCCTTAACATGGGGTTTGCGATGGCGACTCCCATGCAGTTGAAAATCCACATACGACTCTGGACTCCCCGAAGCTTACCTGCTAATCGCCTACTGTTGACTGGAAGCCTCACCAAGAACATCAACAGTCGATTGACACTCGTTTTGTATGTTATATGCATTCTGTACTGTATTCTTACAATAGAGTAAGCTAGAGAAAAGAAAATGTTATTAAGACAATCATAAGGAAGAGAAAATATATTTACTGTTCAGTAAGTGGAAGTGGATCATCTTAAAGTTCTTCATCCCCATCATCTTCAGTTGAGGAGGAGGAGAAGGAAGAGGAAGGGTTGGTCTTGCTGTCTCAGGGGTGGCAGAGGCAGAAGAAAACACGGGTACATGTTGACCCACATGGTTCACACCTGTGTTGTTCAAGGGTCAATTGTAATTTGAAGTCTTAACACGGGCTAGAAACACACATCCTTGGGCTGAGTTTGTCTAACAACCTCCGTTTCATGCACATAACGGGAAGCGTGTGAACTGCGGAGAACAAGCCACGCCGCACACCGGGCCGGCAGTCAGACGGTGGCCTGGGAATTGCGTGCTGCTGAGTCGCGCTCACTGACGGAGTGGGTCTCCCGTGTGATCGTTCGTCTGTGCGAGGGCCCTGCTGGGTTTGTGGGGAACCCTGAGAAATTTCACACTCCCGAGTGAAATGGAAAGATCTGGAAAAATCACTCTGATGGTTTCATCTCACACTTTAAATACACTTCCAAGGGAGAATAGAAAGGGGAACAACACAAGGCCCAAGGACAGAAATCTGGGGACACCTACCTTTAGAGGACTGAGGAGAGAGAAAGGGAAATAGCTAATGAGAGACAACGGACCACAAAGCACGCGCCACGGACGCGGAGAGAATGAGGCCGGTGAGGTGGTTTATCACAATTATGCTCGGGTTAGTTATTCAGTGCACCCGTTTCCGTTAATAAAAAGACATGACAAGTAAGTTTAACGACTGTTACAATTACTTCTTCAGCAGTCTTGTGCACGTGTATTCAAGAGTTAACATTCCCTGACCAATAGCACAGCGTGAGACAAGAGACTGGAGGCTAGTTTCACATCTGCTTTTCTTTAACCTTTCTGCACAGGAAAAACAGTCCGCATGACTTTGCCCAGTTTTTAAACTTGGAATTGTCTTCCATGGAACTGAAAAGGCCTCTCATATGCATTGAGATTAATTTCCTAGTGTTGAAACTTCTGGAAACCTGACGTGGAATGTTCTTCTTAGATTTGAAATCCACTTAGGAAAGACGTGCCACTAGGAGAAGACAAAACGGGGAAATGCTCAGCCTCGTCAGCAACCCGAGACCCACAGACAGAAGCACGGTGACATGACCGTACGAGTTTGCCCTGCTGACGGGCTCCAGCGCTGACTGCTTTCTCGTTACTTCTCTACTCTGAAGCCTTGCTGGAAGTAGTACAGCTGGGACAATGTGTATGGAAAAATAATCTGACAGTGCATTTGAAGAACCACAAAATATCCTGGCCCTGTATTTTTTGGAATTTAATTTGAAACCTATAAAATTAAAAAAACCCCAACTACATACATAAAGGTTCTGTGCCACCTTTATTTACAAGATGGCAAGTACACCCAGAATAGGTACTAGTTCAGTAGATTATCTTAGGCTGGTGTCCTGGGAAGCAGAGCCTGAGCTGGGGATTCCCGTGCAGATGGCCGGGACGGCATGTGCAGGTGAAATCTATAAGGTGTGCAGGAGGAAGCTCGATGAGCATGTGGCTTTAGCTGAAGTGAAGTCCAGCCTCAGCCTGAGCCCACCGGGAGGTCTAGAATGTGAACAGCCCCACGGCACTGTCCCACCTGGAAGCAAGGCTGTGACCTTTTGCACGGTGCCCATCATTGGCTGAACCTCGGCTCTTGGGGGAGGGCGTGATTCCTGCGCCACCAGGTGAGGCAGCTGCTGTGGACTGTGGAGAAGGGCTCAGCTCCCAGCAGCCAGGGGACAGGGGTGCTGGCCTGTCAGCGCGCCGGGAGGCTGCAGGCACCCCGCTCCTTCACAGGTTGGACGTGTAGACCCAGTTCAGTTTATGTGTCTAGCATTCACCTAGGGCAGCTCTCTCGGACTTTCTCTCGGTTTTGTCCCTTTTTCTGCCGGGAACAGCATGTCCCTTTATTAGCATGTTCCTTTATCTGTGAATGCTTCTTCCAGTGGGAGCTGCTAAATTGTTTCTCCAACCCTCCCCACCCTCTTCCATCCACCCCACTTCCTCCTACCACTCTGGCCAGAGATGAATAGCTGAAAAGATTGAAGAAAACAAAAAAGGAGCCGCGGACTGGTGGGTGGAAGGCAGAAATCTGGCTTTTACCAATTCGAAAGTGGGGGAATGTGTCTGTTTTTCTGGTTAGTACTAACCTGGTGGATCACAGTCAGAACGGATGACTCAGAAGCAGGGCCAGTGTCCTCCGGGAGCGTCTGTCCTGCTCTGGTTCAGGCTGTGCAGTCTGTGACTTTTAATCCGAAAACCGTGCTCGCCCTACCACGCCTGGAAAGATGCAGGGGCTGGAGAATCGGCTGGTCTTTTGCGTAGGATTTCCTCAGCTGTAGTTTCCGTTTTTTAATCTTTTTGTTTACCTTCCCAGAGAATTTTAAAGAGAAACTGGGAGGAATCTCAAAGCTATCAGGAATGGCCAGTCTTCTGCCCGGTTCACTGGGAAGAGTTTTCAAATGGAAAAAGAAAGTATTTACACGTTTTGAAAACTTTTTTTGAGAATTCTTTTAAATGGATGTCTTTTTACTAAAGACTTCCTGTTTAAACCAGATATTCGTATTTCTACATGCACTTCTGAAATAAATGATAAATATGTAAATTCAAAAGTAATATATGAAAAGCATTGAAAAGCTTCTACCTGAGGCTTCAAAAATATTCAAGAGACAAGGGATCTCTTGGAGTTACCGGAGCCTCCGACGACAAAGGCAGAAACATTCAGGGGGACCGGAGAGGTCAAGTGCTTATGTTTTCAGTTCAAATCTCTGTTTTACT
Source organism: Lepilemur ruficaudatus (assembly GCA_963574885.1). Classification (NCBI taxonomy): domain Eukaryota; kingdom Metazoa; phylum Chordata; class Mammalia; order Primates; family Lepilemuridae; genus Lepilemur; species Lepilemur ruficaudatus. Next base: position 15,960 of record CAUYRT010023844.1, read on the forward strand.
AAGTAACATCTGTGATTTTGGACAAGGTACTTAATTTCTCCAAGCCTCAGTTTCTTCAACTATATAAGGGGAACGGTATTTCTTTCCTCCACAGGGCAGGAGGGCAGTGAGGGCTGGCGGATTTGTGCCGCAGCCTCTGCAGTCAAAACGCCACCACACTAGCCGTGTGACCGTGGGCACATTAGCCCCTCTGCGCCTCAGTTTTCTTCCCTGAAAAATGAGCAAAGTACTTACCTTCTAAGGAGTGATTTGAGGATTAATGAGTCAATACCACTGACAGAATACTTGGCACACAGTAAGCATTTAAAAAACATTAACTCCTAATTTGTTAAATACTTTTAAATTAAGTAATGTATGTAAAGAAAATGTAAATAGAAATGCTACAACAAAGATTTGATCTGTATGTATTTCATAGAAAGGGGTATATTCTATATGAACAGCAACTAAGTTTTTTTAATTTGATGTCATCATCATTTTGAGCAAATGAATGACATGTCATGTGACCAAGTATGGGAGGAAGGCCTTGTGTGTGAAATACGCAAACAAATGAACACTGAATTGATCTCTCTAAATTTATATTATGACATATCTTCTTTCTTCTTTTCTTTTTCAAGGCATATAAATTATTCTCTTATCTTAGCATGATGGACCATATTGACAACACTGAAAACAAAATAGTCACTAAGAAATAGATTTTAATAAAATTAGCCCTCTTCTCCAAGAGCAATGGGAGGAAGGACGGAAAGAAGGAGGGAGGGAGGGAGAGTGAAAAAGAGAGAAAGAGAACTCAGTTTCCCAGCTGCATCAATATGGAGCTCAGAAACTGGAGTCTAGAAGTATCTTCCATTCATCTTAGAGAACAGTCAACACTAGGTCAATGCTACCTAGAGTGAAAGGGTATTAGAACATTCTCTCATTTCTAAACAAATGAACACCTAAGTTTCTTCTTGGTAATTTCAAGACTTAAAAGTAAGGACCTGAAATCTGTTTACAAAGACAAAGTAGACACATGGAAATAAATCTTCAAATAATAATAGTACAGATGTTTCTGCTCTAATTTGATATGTGTTTTCTGGCAAAACTTTGGTCTCTGCAAAACTGTGTAATAAAGTAAGAGAGTTTAGGAAAAAATAAGGTTGGAGCAGGCCACTTGAAACTATGCAACTTTGTAACCAGAGCAGTATAAAAACAAAAATTGGTTCCCAGAACAATAACCTCAAGAGTCCAGTTGGGCAGCTCAGTGAAGCTAGAAAATGCCACAGTGGAGCCACAAAGCGGCCGCGCTGGCAGCATCCACAGGCGAGCGGAGCCGGTGGGTGGGCGGGGGCAGCCCTGGGGTGCTGTTGAGGTGGGCACGAGAGGCAGCTTGTCGCCACCAGGTGAGAGCCACCCAGGCTGGGCTTCGCTTCTCTGGGAAGGGTGCTCCAGAGGCCAGCACTGTTTATTTTCTTTTAAAAAAATACAGCTTATAGGTGCCAGAGTGGTAACCAAGCTGTTTCCTTTTCCCGTGCTGATGATGGTTAGAATTCTCTTGCTGCTGTAGCGGTGCCCCTTGCCCAGATAAAGAGCATAAACCAAAGCAATTTCCTGGTCCTACTAACCACGCTCCCTAGTGATCAATTATGCACGAGTTCGTTTGCATTTTAGGTCATCTAATGTGATCCAAACCGGGTTAAGATTTTTATACATGTTTAGGGAAATTACAAAGCAACTTATTAAGAAACATGTTGCATTTGACCCTCTGAGAGAGAGTAACGACTTGAATTGAACTGCAGGTCTTTGAGGCCCCTGAAGAATAAGCAAAGACGTGACCTTAGATAATTTAGGGTGAAAGTTGAATTCGTTCCTGGCACTGTTCTCAGTGCCTTTAGTGGATTGACTCACTTAATCCTCACAGCAGGCCGTCTACAGTAGGTTTTACCACCCTGCTTTTGCAGATGAGGAAACTTAGGCACAGAATGTTTCAATCACTTGCTAAGGGTTGTGCAAGTGGGAAATTAGGCTTTGAACACAGGTTTCGGCTCCAGAGCCTGCACGTGGAACTGCGACATGGAACAGCCTTCGCTACCGTCGCTTTTGAGGCTGCAATGGCTGCACTGGGGGATGTGGCTTCTGCCTGCGGGCTCGGGGCAGAGGTTAATTAGGAGGGACCCGCCGTGAGAAAGTGTTTTGTTAAGGAGCAGGGAGGAAGAGAGGGGTGGCGGACAGACAAAAATGTGGCTTCCTGGTTAAGCACCTGCGTGTGCCGTCACCTGCCCGTTCTCCGGTGCCTCTCAGAAGCCAGCCCAAAAGTCCTACCGTCCTACAGGGCTGTCCCCACGACAGCCCTGGCTCCTGGGAGAAGGAGGGGGGTATGGCCTTTTTTTCTCGGGGGGGGTGTTAAAACCAAAAGAGTTGATACTGGAAGAACAGTCTGTTTCTGTCAAATGTAAAAGGATCGATCCTCTTTCTCGGAATCTTGGGGAGGCCCATTCTTAGCATCGTTCCAATTTCCTTCTCTTCCGCAGGGTGGGGGAAGGAGCATGAACTGAAATAGGTGACGAAATAAAATGGGAAGAAGGACTGTAGCGGAGAGAGAGACCAGCAGTGCTGAGGGGGTGAGCCCTGTGTGTCAGGGCCAGAGCAGGTTTGGGAGGGGCTGGGCCCCAGTCCTGCCTGGAGCCTGGGAGAGCAGAGTGGAGGGAGGGAGACTTTGCACTTAACATCCGAGGGTCGCTCTCTGCTCTTTGTGCCCTCACCCTGTCTCCAGCTGTTTCCAACTTGAAGAGGATTAAGGGATTGTGGCTCACTTCAGGAGCTGGGTAGCAGGAGGGTATTTATGGCTGGTCCCAAGGCTGAGGAGCCAGAGGAGGAAGGAAACCTTGATCCCAAGAAACAGGTGGGTACAGTGGAAATCAAAGCAATGGGACAAACCCAAGAATTCTCGGAAGAAAAGGAATTAATTGACCCAAGGCAAAGAAACAGCCCAGGGGAGGCCATCTGGAAGCAGGTCCCCAGAGCAGCCCTGCCCCCATCCCTGGGGCACACTAGAGAGTGGGAGTGAGACGTCCCTGTCACACTGGGCAGGAAGTGTGGGAAGAGAGAGCAGCCTCTGGAGCCTTTGCCTGGGGAGAAGTGGGTCTGGAATCCCATGTTAGAACTTGACGGCATTTTCCAAGAGAAATATCAGGGTGTGTATAAATATAATATACCAAGTAGAAACATTCAGGGGACCAGGTGTAGCTCACTGTGGTTGAAGTATCAGGCAAATGGGAAGGCTAAAGGATAGAAAAGAGAGAGAGACTGGGGCTCAGTTCAAGGGAGGTGGTCCTGAGCCGTGACGGATGGTGTCTGGCTGTGCTTCCAGGGCTGGCGCTCAGGAAGTCCGCGGTCGCTAAGTTCGCAGATGGGAGGCAGGAAGGGACCTGTTTGGCTGATTCAGAAAGAACCGGTCAAAGTCTGAAACAGGAAACAGGCATTTAGGAGACTGGAACTAGCAGAGGGGGTTTAGGTCAGTATCTGCCCAGCTGTGTCCCCGTCCCCTAGGTGACAAGGCAGGCTCCTGGGCTCCTTCCCGATCTACTAACCCAGGATTTCTGGTGGCATGGCCCAGGAATCTGCATTTTAACAAACATGCCAAAACTTAAGCATTCTTCTACCTATTAATATCCTATTAATAATACCTATTTAATTAACCGGAGAATGACCGCTTGGGTTTATTATTTATTATCTAGAAATTTGAGTGCCTGGATGATAAATGACAACAATGATCCAATTATTTTCAAAAACTATGAAGGCTGAACACCCACGAACAGGCCATAGTGTTATAATTGAATAAACCAATTACAATGACAATGTCTCTGAATACATAATCACTATTTTGCTGCGTGGTAGATAGGCATGAATGGGAATCTGTTTACCTAAAGAAGTGCACTCACGTTGCTTTAAAACAGTTTAGCCCAGGATGCCTGCAGTCAACAGGAGAGCAAGGCATGAGCCGGAAGGTGCTGTCAGGACACAGCTGGAAAACACGGTCTCCTCCCCGGCGTGGGGTCCGGGCGGTTAGGTATGCTGTTTCCTGCAGCGCAGTTGCTGGAGAAATGAGATGTCAGAACTAATCTCTTCCTTTCCCGGGTAGAAGGCGAAGCCAGCGCCAGACTTGGCTGTCCTGCCCCGTGTGGGTGTCCTCCGCAAAACCCAGGCTCCCTGGCCGCTTCCCAGAAGCCCGGCATCCTCCTGAGTGGATGCCCAGGGCCCCACGCACCACCCCTGCGCCTGCCTGGCGTGGAGGGTCGTGGGCTGGGCGTCGCAAGCGGCACAGTGGTGCAGACGAGCGCAGGAAGACTCCGCCGTCCTGGGGCGGAAGAGCCGGACACCGGCCAGCGCCAACCTCCCACTCTGCTGGGAAGCAGAGCGGCTCTGAGAACGCAAGGGACTCGCTGCGGGCGTGGGACCCACGCGGGGCAGCTCCGCACCCTGAACGCGGGTTCCCCGACTCCCGACACCCGCCCTCCTTTTCCGCAGTCCCCTGCCCTGGTGGGCAGAAGGTGAGCAGGGCACAGCTGGCCCTGGCACAGCCTCCTGCTGTGTCCCACACCCCGCCCCCTCCCACTTGGCTGCTGTGTTTCCTCCCAGGTCCCCAGCCTCGGCAGGAGGCAGAGGATAGCTGAGCGTTCGTGAGGGCGACAGGGCATATCTCTTTCTCTGTTGATTTCACACAGCCCCTGATTTCTGAACACCACATTTTTTGACTCCCAAATGTTCTTACTCACTGAGGCCAAGGGGACCAAAATTAAATTCCAACATGTCTTGTGGTGGCTTTGAAAGGCTGAGGTAATGTAGCTGTGGAAAGAAGGCGAGGTTTCAGGGACAGACAAGAGCACACCCAGCCCAGCTGGGTCCAATTCCTGCCAGCTGAGGTAACCAGCGAGGGCGAGGAGCTTCCTGGGTGACTAGACCTAGGCCCTGGCTGTAAGGACTGTGTTTCCAGAAAAGTTCGTGGGCTGTGCAGCAGCACCCTCGAGTCCATCAGAACCTTTACACTTAAACAAGACTAGCAGTGGGCCACCAGAGTCTCAGAGAGAAGTGGAGGGGAAGACGGAAAAATGACCCGGGCCCTTGTCACCTCACCCCGTTGCCAAGTAGCACAGGAAGCCGTGAGGGTCTCCTCTTCTCTGCAGTGACCTCAGCGTCAGCGTGAGTGCGTGGCTGTGAAGATGTGTAGCTGCTGGTTGAGACGGGTCCTTTGCAAGAGTTCGTCTTCAGCCGGATGGGCTCCTACCAAGTGACACTCATCGCTCCTCCAGGGGAAGGCCGGGCCCGGCGTGCCCGCGGCTGCGGCCAGGTTGCCGAGCAGACTGCGTGGCCGCTGCCGGCAGCTGCCCTGGGATGGCGAAAGCTGTTACCGCGAAGGTCCTACCTAAGAAATCCCCCAGACCCTCACACCGCTGTGAACTCTTCCTTTTTTCCTTTTTGGAACAGATAAATGATCCTGTCCTGAATCCACCCTGTGGCTGCCAGGAGAAGAGAATGACATTTTTAGTAGAAATTCAATCATTGCTCCACTCCTCAGCAAGGAAGAAGGGAAAGGTGTTGGTGGCGTGCTCCCAAGGGCAATAGCCTCAGCTATGTGAAACTCTTCATACGTCTTGGAATTTCTGAAGCTGAAGTTGTCTATGCCAAGATACACTGGGCAATACAACCTGAGAAAACAAAGTTTTAAATAAAGCATTCTGACATCTTTTTCTAATGACACATGCGATTTTGTAATACACCAAGCTTGCGCCTTTCCTTCCAGCCTGGAGAGCACAACCCCATACAGGTCTGGCCCCAGCCCAGGGAGAAAGCGGGGCTTGGCCTTGCCCCTGGAGTCTCTATGGCAGTGGATCCGAGAGGCCGAGACACAGGCAGTGAATTCATCACCCCACAAGCCGAGGGGTGTGGGGCACCTGTTCCCGTTCCCGTGGTTTTTAAATGTAAATATGTGCAAAGACGTGGGCTAGGAACTGGACCCAAATGGAGGCAGGCTCAACTCTCCTTCATGCTACAAGAAGTTACCCAGGAAACCCAAGTCATCTTTCTGTAGGCTGATCACAGTAGGATCTCCATTTTGGTCACAGTAGCCAAACTCAAAGTTAATGTGATTTTTCTATAGTTTAAACATTCTAATTAAATACCTGAATTAATTTTTTCAGAAGAAAGAGAGCAGAACATTTATTTCAGTTATAGAAATAACCATATCTTTGGCACGTATTAAAGACTGTTGGTCTCCCAAGCTCTGTTAGAAATTCACAACGTGGGAATTTACAGAATTTTCATAAAAGCAATTGAAACGACAGCATCCCCCTGAACTCCCAGGGTGCACTTCTATTAACAAAAGATGTTTCGCTTTACTCACACCTGCTCAGGTCTCTGTGGGGGCTCAGGCGATACACATTCCAATAGAGCAGCATCAATAAAATCAAATAAAAATTAAGTTCCAGGGAAGGGAATGGAGATACACAATAATGTCACAGAAAGTGCATGGGAGAAGGAGCTTAGCTCTCGGATCTAGCTTTTTAAGTAGAAAATTGCTACAGAAAAATAGATTTTTCAATGATAAATCATGCAATTTTGACTTTGTTGAATACTTTACCGGGTAACTTTAGCCATCTTCTCTGTGTTTCTGTGTGTACATGTGTGTTGGGGGAGGGGGACAGGAAGGTCACGGGGATGAAGAAAGTATAGAAGAGTTAGGAGAAGAGAATGAAAGAGTTGGCAAAATAGGAGTTCTTTCCCTTTGCATGCTTCTAGAAAGAGCTAGGGAGCTTTCACAGAGTCTGCCTACATTATCGTATTTATGCTTGTTAGGTGATTGTCTTCAGAAGAGAAAATCCACACTTTCTTCAAGTCCATGCAATTCCACCACTTCTAAGAGGATTCCGTCGGTGGGGAAACAAGGTAAGAACCTCAGTCCCTGTGATTGCCAACAGTCAGTTTAGACACAGTGCTGGTATTTCCGGGGTTTCATTGTTGTTCTGAGAGTCCAAGACCCATCTCCAGGGCCCTCTCTGCACACAGCATTATGTGAGTGGTCATCTCCCCCCCACACAGATTCACATGGACACTGTTGGATGGCAACATGCAAGGTCCCCTGGGCTTCAAGAGGTGACTCCTTACAGGGAGCAGGACAATGACAAATTCGTGAGTGACTGGAAAACTTTATTTGTGAGAGGGAACAGTTTTTTGTTATTCACAACCTCTTGATGCTTTTGAAGGAAGGAGGAGCCTAACGAGCGTCTTTGGGATCAGAGTGAAGGGAGGGCGTGAAGGTGGCGGACGCAGGAGCCCTTGGGAGGAGGACCAGGAGCTCTGGGTGTGGCACGGGGCGAGGGGAGACCCTAAAATCCACAAGGGCTGATGTAGAGAAGCTGTGAAGAGGAAAGGAGAAGGAGGTGGGGCCTGGGAGGGGAGCAGACACTAGCGATGGGGACTTCCCCTGGGTTTTCACTCATTCGTTTGTTCGTTCACCCAAACGCCGTCACGCGCTACGTGCCGGGCTGTGCTGCCAGCTAGGCGCTGGCGGTAAGGCAGACACCTGCCCTAAAGCACCTGCAGTGAGGTCTCCCGCTTCTCAGACACCTCGTGGAGTAGACTTTCTCTTGGAGAAGGAAGAGAAGTGCTCCAAGACTCGCCACGACTGGCGCAGGGTGAGCACACGGGAGGCCACCAGCCAGGACGGCCACACCTCGTCACTCACATCTCCAAAGCGGTGTCCATAAGGAAAAACCAACGTGTTGGCTTTAACTTGTCATAATTGGCTTTTGGACCAAGAACTGTGAGCATCTAAGTGCAGGAAGAACGTGCATAGCTGCTCAGGAATGTGGAGGGAAGGGAATAATTTGCTCTGGGTGGGGCTGTTCCTTTGCAGTGTGCTACGTGGCTTGTTCAGGTCGCTTGTTCTTTCTCATGGTCTTGAACAGCTTTGGAGTTTGAGCCTCCGGAGCAGCTGTTCCCAACAAATGGGCGTGTTGGAATGTCTGTGAGGCATGCAGTAACTTCTTACCAATAGCAAAGATCCAAAATTGTGCAAGTGAATCAACTGCAATTTTTAAATGAATAATGTGAACACGTGGATACTTAAAAACAGACTCCCCCTCCAAAAAAGTCTCAATCTTTTCCATTACTGTGACACGGGATAGTTTATGTTTACCTACCTGATCCAGTGGGTGTTCCCAGCTTGGTAGCTGTGACTCCATTCCTTTCTGTCCCACTTGAGAAGGAAATGCAAGTGAACGAGAGAGGTATTATCATAGGCATTGTTGTTCCTCATGGCTGACTCTGGGCTTGTGAAAAGAGTGCTGTGATTGATTGGTAATGTCTGCCATGGATGGGGAATTGGGTGGCGGTGCATTGCTACGAATTTACCATTTCTGATATTTCTGAGTTCTCTGGTTTTGCAGCTCTGTAATTTGCTCTATGTTGTAGTCAGCTAGGTTGCATCTTACGTGGTTTCGATTCACTCAGATCACCCAGCCTGGGCAGGTCTTGCACTGAAGGGGGCTCAAGAGACGCTGTTAAAATTCAAGTGACCTTATACAGCCTTAAGCTGAGTTCTGCTAACTCAGCCTGTGTGACCTCTTAGTAGTTGTTGAACAGCATTACAAAGGTGACACCATGGCAACTCGTGTCCATGGAATACTCAATATAGAGTAGGTACACAAAATATGCTTCTCAGTAAGTGTACCAATGAAATAGAATACATTTTGCACAAGAATAAAGCTGTATCTGACCAGAAATCTGAGAGAATACTGTGTACTTGATTTCTTTTCATAGCCAATGGTCTTGGGAACCCATCAAGCATACTTGTTCCGTTTCCTGCGTTGTAAACACAGTCCAAAGGACGGAATAAAAATGGTCAGAGTGTCTCATAGTCCTCACTCATCTGGAGAGGGAAGATTGGTTAAAACTATACTAAGGCAGCCACTTAAAAAAAAAAAAAGAGCTAGATTCCCAAAGTATTTTCTTGGTAGTGATATCTTTATGAAAAGAGGTTAAGAAAAAAAATCCAGTGGTTGAGGGTGTTGGTAAGCCAGGGGTAGATAATTCTAGGTTTTTCTGCGTCTAGTTGCTCTAACATGGATGAGAGGTCAGAACCCTCAAAATGCTGAACATTTGGTATAACTTACACTCTTTCTTGGTTTGCAGGTACTAAGCCTGGATTACTTGATTTAAAAAGCTCACTTTCTCATATTTCTGCTTCCTTAACACTTTATTCCTTTAGCATTTGATCACAGTCAGTAATGACTTTGAATAAGACGGTACCACCTGCCCAGTAAACTCACCTCCAGCTTGAAGGAACCTTTAAAGTGAACAAATAAATAAAAATAATTACACTTGTAAGATGTTTGGGTGAAATTCTTCTGAGAAACAGCATAACATAGGTGTTGAAAGCATGGCATTTGGAACTAGATCGCCTAGGTTCAAATACCAGCTCCAATGTTTAAAGCTGTGACCTTGGGCAAGTATATTTAGCCCTGTGCTTCACCCTCCTCATCTGTGAGAGAGGACGATGTTCAGAAAATACTGTACACTCCGCTATGTGGATGGGGGCCTGGAAGGTCATTACGAGGGCTGGCTGGCACACCACATCTGTCACCTGACACAAAGTCATTCATGCCATCCCTTTTCTAATCGATGACAGTGAGTTTCTCTCTGAATACTGGATTGACTGCTGTATATGCAAAGCTCTACTTTGTGTGACTGTTCTTTAATTATACACACATGAGGTCGAGTTTTCACCGTGTGCGCACGAGGGAAGGTCAATGCTCACACACACATGGCCTTGCTAGCGACACGATCCGTATTCACGTTCCCACCGATGAGCACATTCTAGAGTGTTCACGTCAGCCGGTGTTTTTTTAAGTGGCTCAAAGTCCATTTCTTGCTTCCCAGAGGCAGGGTGGGTCTGAGGGTGCTCTGGCCTCAGAACTGGAATCAGACGGAGACCGGACCCCAGCTCAGGCGACCGCAAAGCAATACGATCAAGGGACGAGTGAAAAGTGGTGCTGAGGAAGGAAGCCAGAGGTCAGCTTGATGGAAACAGTGTGGGCCACAGGTCAGAGGGGCAGGAAACAGGTCCAGGGCCAGGTCATGGCCAGTCGGGAGCAGGTGGGGAAGGGAAGTGGCGGCACGAAGGCCGGAGGCAAACACCACTGCACGCGGGCAGGGAGTACGGGAGGATGCGGGGCTTTCCTGGAAGGTGCCGACAGTGCGGGCCAGAATAGCCTCTCTAGCTTAAAGGTCTTTGCAAATGGCCTTATTTGAGGTCTTCTGAGGTGTGGTACTGAGCGAGTAGGGGTTCCTGTCTCTTCGGAAAGACCTTTTGAAGTTTGAGATTGAAGTGAGGAGTACTGGAACTTAAACGTCAACATCTTCCTTCTCTAGGACTCCCTACCTCCCTGGAGGACGCCTCTGGGGATGGAATGCCTTCAAAATGCAGTTATGCTCCTAAGTCACACGAGCAACACAGGTGAGCGTCATATAGCTGAATGACCACAGATGCCGCAGACCCCAAGAGCTCAGCTGAGCAAAGCCAAAGCTGCACAGGTGGGTCTCATGCCGAACCAGGGTTGTCATCGCGTCCTTACCTCTTTGTCCTCCTTGTCAGCACCATCCTGCCTTCTAACCCACCCACCCTAGGAATAGAAATAGCAATAGCCATGCCCATGTATGGAGCCTTAGAAAGTGCTAATTCCTTAGTATGTGCTAAATCCTTGCATATAGTAGATGACTTAATCCTTTCAACAATCTCAAGGATAGGTATTATTATTAGCCCCATTATATGCATGAAGAAACCGAGGCTCATGATGATTAAGCAACTTGCACAAGGTCACTTAACTGGCAACCAGAAGACCTGAGAACTAAATCCAACTCTGTTTGATGACAAAGCCTAGTCCTCCGCTGTCTTGCTGAACCACAGCTGCTGGTGAGTTCCTTACACCTGGTGAATGTAAGTTTTAGGCAAGATGTTATTTACTCTCGAGATTTACATTTTAAGATCTCAGCTTCAGTTGTGGAATAACAGTTGGGGCCCAGATGAGAAGGACAGGAGGTAACAGCCAAAAGAGAGCGCTGGGTGACAGAGTGGAATTTGATTCAAGGCCACGTGAACCTCAGTTGGATTCTTCTTTCAGGACGATGGGAGCGGGAGGTCTGAAAGGTTCGGCAGGCTCTGCTGATCTCCAGAGAGAGCCAGGAGGTGGGCCAGCCCAGGGCTGCCGCCTGTGCCCCTCCCCCGTCAAACCTGTTTTCAGAATTTGCACATATTTGGCCAACTTTCTTATCAACTTGCCCTGTGGCCTGGAACCCCTGTGATCCAACCTGGCCCAGTGCTCTGACCCTAACCTTTCTGCTTCCCCCTGTCCCCTTTCCTCCTCGGCTACAGGGGGCGCTACCGAGAATAACAATAGCAAACACTTAGAGCACATCTGTACCCTACGTCTACCAACTCGTTGGGTTCTATTTTCTTAGCATTTCACAGTTTTTTAAATGCCGTGATCTTCCCTCTGTTCTCATCCCGCAGCGCGTTCTTAGGTTCTTCCTCTGAGAACAACGTTTGTGACAACAAAGCGCGTTGCCCGAATGTGTCCTCTTGGCCAACACAGGCCAGGTGTGGAGTTTTCCCCTGAATTCTTCTGTCATCCCTGCTCTGTCCCTCCGACCCCCTCTTCAGCTTCCCCGTGTGCCCGGGTCTGCGGCATTGGCGGCATGTTCCAGACTCTTCCAGGCGCCCGTGGATGTCACTCACTTCTCTCCTCTCCTCTCTCCTTCTTTCCTCCCAACCACATTTGCAGAGTTGTCACGGCCTCGTGGAATTGGCTCCAAATGTTTCTCCTGCTATTTATTTATCTTTAAGGAGTAAAGTCATCAGCCCTGAAACCCAATGCCGGCCTCAGACACGGCTGTCTCCCTGCTCTGCTGGCGACTAGCGTGTCCCTTGGGAATGACCATGGATGGTGCCGTCGCACCCCACCCCCCATCACTCTCCTCACACTGGGGCAGGCCTGGGGGCCACATGGAGGCTGCAGGCAGAGGCTGCTCGGGCTTCTCCCCTTCCCTCCACTCCCTCTGAGAGAAAAAGAAAAGCACCCACAGAGTTCCGTGAAGCTCGCTGGGCCAAAGGACAAAACAAAGAAAACATCTTCCTAACACCCCGTAAGTCACCGTGAAATGCATGCCATCGTTTTCATGGTTTTGATAAATACGAGGTGTGCTAAAGTTAGAGGTCATAAATTTGGGAGCCAAGCGGAGATGACTTGCATTTAATAGAACAAACTGCTACATGAAATCTGTCTTATTAAAGTTAATTAAAGGAAGTGGAAATGGTCATCTATTAACAGAATCTGGCCCTCTGGGGAATGGCTTGTGAATACAAATCCATTCGTACGTATGTGTGGGTATTACGTGTGTAGACATATAGTGTGTGTCTATATTTATATACATCTTTGGATTCAAATAATGAGACTGAAAGAGATTTTTTTTCTGATCTGTGAATTTATTTGTACAAAGAACATTATAAAAGTATACAATCAAATGATATTTCACTGTATGGCTAATATGTACTACCTATTATAAAGAATAAAATTTTGTATTTAATACAATTTTGCCTATGTCGAAATAACTGGCACCCCCATGGCACAAACACGTGCACATGGAGTGTGCCTGTTTCCCCCCCCCCCCGTTACATGCTCCTCCCTTTCCTACACCATCAACAGAGGACATTGTTAGGACATTATTTTAAAAGGTCACTATCCAAAGACATTAAGGAGTCCCTTACAGACGTCTGTTTTCCAGATCACTCATATCTTGAAAAATCAAATATAATGAGGTCAATATTTTTAATATTAAAAATAAAAAAGGTAAGACTATAAACTCAAAAGGCAGAGATAGTGACCCATGTTGTCTCAAACCATTTTGGAAAAAGTGAGTCTGCTTTTGAATATAGCCTGTATTTAAATCAACCTTTTTATTTTTCATCTTCAAGCTCACCAACTGGTGGATCCCAGACTCCACTAATTACTCCTCTGAGTTTAGGAGAATTTTGGCCATTTCTCCATTTTCTCCAATTTTGGCCATTAGTCCAAGGCTTGGGTAGGGCTCCTTTGAATAGTTTCTGCTTGTTGAGGGCTGAGCCTGTGGCAGGCATGAGCTAAAGGAACAACTAAAGATGAAGAGAAAATGGAAAAAGAAGTTTCTTCAATGGAGTTGCCTAACCAAAAAGATAGCTTTTGAACCGTGCTGAAAGTTTACAAATCAAGTCACTATACACCAGTCTAGAACGTTAGCAAAAACATCAACATAGGGCTTCATTGCTCTAAGCTATATAGAGAAAGTGGGTATCTGTTTACAAATCAGAATGGGAAGCCTTAAGGATTGAAGGCAAGGTCTTGAATTGCGCAAGTGTCCAGCGTTGAGGATGGCCTGGCGTCCGAGCTCTGTTCTCCCACGCCGGCAGTGACGGAGCAAACTGGAGCACCTGGGTGAAAGGCAGTGTGGCAACCAGAGATTTGTCTTCCGAGAATTTATCCTAAGGAAAGGGAAAGACAAATGCACAACGATTTCCACTGCATTTTTATTCACAAAGGCAAAATCTTGGCCATAAACAGGAGCATCTAACAATAAGGAAATGATGCAGTAATTGAGCTACAACCACTGTACGAAGTAGGGTGCAGCCTTTAAAAACGCAGGTGTGCAGTGACGCGCCAGCGCAGCTTAGGAGACGGCTGGCAACCCAGCCGCTGCCTCCCAGCTGGGAACCCAGGCTGCCCTGCGCTGCTCTAGCGGGAACTTCGCAAACCAAATGCCTGTGGTGCCCGCTGGTCCCTATTTGGTTCCACCAACGGGGCTCCTAGAGAGAATGAAGGGGGGCGTGGGGAGAGATGCGCCCCTGTCCCTTGCGTCCTGTCTTGTGGGAGACGCCCCACGGTGGCCTGCACGCTGGCCAGTGCAGTCAGTCCCCCCAGCAACGGGGTCCGGCCCCCAGCGTTCCAGCCACACCCACCGGAACCAGCCTGACCACCCCTCCCCCAGGGCATCCGCAGGAGTCCTGGTAGCGTCCCCCCCCCCCAGAGATCCAGGTTCCAGATCTGCAGCGCCCCTCGGCCCTAACCGTCTAGGTTCTGACGACCCCAACTTCTCCCCTTTGTTCCTCCTGCCCTCGGGTCAGTAGCACTTCCTGGGGTTACTATGCATGTTGTATTTCAGGGTCTCCTTCATGCATTTTTAGGTACCTATTTAACCAATCTTATATTAAATTCTCTAAGTAATTAATGTGGTTTCTATTTTCCTGACTATTAAAAAAACAAACAAAAGAAATCGGGGAGTAAAAGCGTATGTATGCTGAATACAACTGCATGTCACTACGTAAACACACACTTAGGAAAAAGCCCTGGAAGGAAATTCACCAAAATTCTAACAGAGCTTGTATTAGACATGACATCAGGCTGGTGAGTGATTGTTTTCTCCCTTCTTCTCTACTTTCTAGACTTTTTAGTAATGTGATTTTCATTTTAGTAATGTGATTTTCTCTATAGTTTTTCAGAGTAAAACTATAGATTTTTATATATGTAATACATACATATATAAAAGAGAGGATTTGATTCCAAGTAAAAGAGTGTACAGACCGAAGAGAACCTGGCCTAGAACACCGGATGAGCTCTAACCCGGGAAGTGACTGGGCTCTCTCCATCGCAGCCCACCGGAAAACCTGAGAGGGAGGCACAGACCCGGAAGACCAGCGTGCAGCAAGCGACGCCACGGCTCTGCAGGGCGGGGACACGGTGCAGCTCAGGAACAACAAATGGGAAGGCTGAGCTGACTCTCCAGCAGGTTTCACAACAGCCTGGCACGTGGATGACATGTAGACATGGGCAGAACGCCTGGGTTCACGGAGACCGATCATGCCAAGTTCACTTCATTTCCTTTTCTGCTGGGTTATTATGTGACTTGATCACATGTTCACTTATTTATTTATACATTCATACAGCAAGCATTTATTATATAACTACTATGTTCCAGGCACTGTCTTGGCAGTGGAGATAGACAGATGAGTTTCTATTAGGGAGACAGCTACATGACATTAAGATGCTGTCAACATCAACATGCTGCCTAAGAAAGCAAATCATTCTAATTTAAGATTTTTATTTTACCCAGTAATATGCAAAGTGGACATCTGTACCTCATATCTGAGCCTCGAACATCACCGCCCCCCAGCCCCAGTCCTGGGGGGGAAGCGATTGCAGGGACGGAGTGGGGGTTGGGATGCGGCAGGGATCGGGGTGGTGGGAGTGAGGGGCGGTGCAGGGGTGGGTGGGTCAGGCACCATCTGGCAGCCCAAGCCCATAAAACCAGGTGGCATATGTTTTTCACACTCCGTCGTCTCAGCAGGGGCCATCAATCATTCTAAATAAGATGTCTGCTCCTTCTTTTGATTTCCTGTGCATCTTGAACGGTCCGCACACTTACCCTCTGAATTCTCCCTTAATGGTGCGGTGGTGAAACACATTCAGCATTTACTTTCCAGTAACAAACAGATTCAGCTGTTTAGTAATAAAACTCATTCTGTTTTGATATGGACATTCATGCTTTTTTGGTATTCTTTCTGATGTGGTTTACCTTATTGATTAATGATACAGGACATCAGAGTAGGGGAATATTTTGTCTGTAATACGATCTTCCACTCTCAGCTCTAAACTGAAATAAATGTCTAACTTTCCTTCTGGTACTCTCTGTTGCATACATGCATCTTAGTTAACATTCTAACCCTCCATTATAGTGATGGTTGGAGGGATAAGACTAAAATCTCTTAGAGATTAACTCAGGTATAGACTTTAATATGTCTTTATTCCTTTTCACTCCCTGGTGATAAGGAGACTATGCCCATAAAAATTACAAGCAATTTAGAAATGAATAAAGTGGAAAATGAAAGTTTCCCACAATTAGCAATGGAGAATGTTGGATGTAGCAGAGGAGAGAGGGTTCAGCCCCAGCATGAAACTGAGTAATTAATTATTAATGATTTTACTTTGTGACTTGGCTAAGTTAGTAGGGCTGCACCAAATGCTCTGCTTCTGCCCCGGCAGAACCCCCGTGCAAATCTTTGTAATAAAAGGTGGTAAGGACTCTAACCAAGGATCAAAAACAAAACAAAACAAACCAACAAAAAAACCCATGAGCAGCAGAGCAGGGCTGGGGAGGGACGCAAGGCTGAAGGCTGGGGCTACATCACGGCTCTGTATCACCACGCTTGGCTTTAAACAGCAAAATCACCTCTTGATTCATACTCCACCGTATTTCGAAGCATATAAGGCGGCCTATTAAGATATATGCGTTACAAGAAGAGAAAGTATAAATAAGCACGTTGTGAACTTGGAGCAAGAGAATTAGCATAGGAAAAAGAAGATTAACGCACGAGTAGGGTGGGTCTAAAATCAATACTTCTTGAAATAAAACACAGATATTTGTAGGAGTTCCTATGCATTTGCCAAAAATGGGCCACAAGATAGGTTCTAAGCTTTCAAAAAAGAAAAGAAAACACTGATCACATTGTCAATTACAACCCAGTTGCCCAGATACAGGATAACTCTTCCTGGAACTGAGACTAGAGATAATTTTTTTTTCCTCATGATTCTTCATCGAGAAGACACTGATTAATATAGTAAGTGGCTCAATGGCTCTTTTAAACTAAAAAAGGCAATGAGTTTTATGGTGATCTTATATTTCTTATATCCATAGCAAGGAGGTTGAAGTCAAAATACTATCGCCCAATTTGGTAAAAAAAAAAAAAAAAAAAAACTTGATGGGAATAAAAATTATATATTAAAGTCAATACCTGGGTTATTCTCTAGGAGGTTTTCGTCTTATCCCTCCAACCATCATCATAATGCAGTTTTAGAATATTAACTAAGATGCATGCATGCAACAGAGCGTACCAAAAGAAATGTTAGAAATGTGTGTCAGTAAGAGTGTATAACTTGCCCTGGGGAAAATTGTAGAGCAGTAGTTCTTAATTTCTTTTGTGGTGTGGACTAATCCATTCATTTATTTTTTTAAAACAAACGTGTAAGATTTCAGTCCGTCCCAGGCTGTGGCAGCCACGAAAATTCGCTGCTTAGACCTCTTGCGGGGGAGACCCCGCGCTGCCTCCCTTGCGGATCCACTGCCGTCTCCGCACGCGGCCGCCACCGCGGCTGCCACGAGTCCCGCCAATCGCCAACACGGCGGAGGTGACGGTGCAGATTTATTCCCGCAGGACGCCAGAGTCGCGGAATGGGCGCTGTATCTTGGGGACGTTCCCGTACCTGCACAGCCCACCGAGACTCCGGATTCTCCCGATCCGTCTTCCTTCCTCTCCCGCGCCTTCCCGGGGTCGGCCTGCACTGCGGTTGGACGGCTCCCGTCTCCTGCTCCCTTCGTCCTGCGGGAGTGTTTCCCCTGGCAAATCTCTTCTGCATTTAATCCTGTTCCGGCGTCTGCACTTCCCCGGAGCCGAACTCACCGCTCGCCACGGAGGGTCCAGTGGCCGGAGCGCACACATGGGGCAGCGAGCTGAGACGGCCCCGGGCGGTGGCCAAGTATCCAAGGCCGCGGTCCCCCGCCTTTTTGGCACCAGGGGCTGTTTCATGGAAGACAGTTTTCCACGGACCAGGGAGGAAGGATGGTTTCGGGATGATTCAAGCACGTGACATTTATTGTGCGCTTTATGTCTATTATTACGTTGTAATAGATAATGAAATAATTATGCAACCCACCATAGGTTGGGGACCCCTGCCCTAAGGGAAACCAGACAGGGTCACAAGATGGAGAGTGTGGAGGAAGCCTAGACTGGGCGTCTGGGACGGCCTCGTTCAGGAAGCCGAGGCCTAAACGTCAGAGGCGCGTGGGGCGCAGGGCAGAAGGTGCTGGGGCGTCAGGCTCTGAAGGCGCATGCGGGGCGCAAACCGGCACGGTGCTGGGATGACCTCCCATAGGTCCTGAAGACGAGTTCAGCTTTCATGCCAAGTGCGATGGGGACTGAAAAGTATGGGTATAATTTTAGGGGTCTTACAGACCTCCTGAATATGTCCAGAGGGCATAGGCTTATGTAGATATAAGTGGAATACATATGTTTTGGGCAATTTTCCATAAATACTGTCTCTTATCTAAAAAAAAAAGTTTCTTTTGAAAACACGATGCACCTTTACTGTGAAATATAAAGTGCTCAATAGACAGAAAAATACAAAGAAGAACGTAAAATCATCGCAAATTTCACTATCTAGAGATGATTATTGACAATATTTGGATGAACATTCCCCCAGGCATGTTTATACCTTTCATGTTGATACAAATAGATGTAAGTACATACTTTTGATACATACTACATACACATATTTACTATACACACCATCCTGAAACTTGCTTTTTAGCACTTCTCAACATGCTCTTGACATATAAAATATTTCTTTGATTTAAATGGTTTGTTTTTAAACATCGAGCTGCATCTTACAATTCATTTGGTGGTGTCTGGCCAGGCAGCAGCTGTTGTAGGCACATTCACAAAAACATCAGAATGTTCAGGATGGGTGTTAATGGCTCAGGAGAAAATCTGTGAGCAAGAGATGAGTTTTCTTTTAGCCCTTAGGAACAAACCTATTGAGGGAGGAGTGTGGAAGATGGTTCACTGGAAGCAACTCTGAAGTGATTTATCAATATTCCCAAAGCAAGAGTCCACAGTTGGCCAATCCTACATAACTGCAGAGCCAGCTTAGAAGCCCAGTGGCTTTCTCTCTTTTATGTATTCTTAAGAAAGGCAGTATCCAGATGCTCTTGACGGCATGGAGAGCAATGCTATGTAAAAACTCATGGACATCGACATCTCCGAGTTAATGAGCATTCAGAAGAGTTGGACTATAAATGTGAAGTTTCAGGAATATATTAACCAGTTTATTATGCTTATATTTTTCTTTCATGTATGCACAAGCATGATACATAATAAAAATATGCCTAAGTCTAACAGAGCTACTAAGTACCAAATAAAAATTCTAGGTAACAAGAAAGCTTGTGTCATTTAATTGACAGAATTTCTTGTTCTTTCTTAGTATCATAAAATCATGATGCATCTTAAAAATGAAAGGTGTCTCAGGTTTGATGCAATGCAGGAGGCTGCTCCCTATTCCGCTGTGTGCTATATTTCATAATTTATGTGCCCAGCCCTCTATTAATGGACATTTGGGTCATTCCAATTGTCACAAGTATAAACAAGACTACGGCAAATCTTCCTGTGTGTACAGTTTTTCAAACTTTTGTGACTTTTTTTCTTCAGGGTAGTAAACCAAATTTTTGGTGTCAAGTTGCAGGGATTTTTAAATGATATATATTGACTGTTGGTACACCTGGAGTACCACCATTTCAGAATGCCAGGGATCAAAACTTTAGTATTAATAGTCGGCTGCCAGTGGGAAGGGTGACAGTCTGTGAAAACTTGTCCTTCCTGGAAGACAGTTATGTCTTGTTCGAGTAGACTGAAGGGGAAACTGTGGGCAGGGCAGGATTGACTGAATATCCAGCCAGCCCGCCACTCACGCAGGCTACAGTGCCAGTCCGCGCAAGCCAGTGCACTAAGAGACGACTTAGAAGTCGCCCCTGTCCTCTGGAAGATTACCGTTCCTTGCAAGGCACGTAAGGAATTTGAACGTCATCCCAAAAAGTGTCTTTTGGGCTTTTTTCCCAATCCCAAAAGCATCATGTCAAAAGACTTTAAGCAGAGTGTCACGATCAGACTGATGGAGTTTGTGTGAGTCAAAATGCTTGACATTTGGTGAAGCTGAACAGGTGGCAGGAACAGGGAGCCCCTCGTTCCAAACCATCTGTCTGAAGACAGGGAATCTTCCTTGAGAGTTACATATAGCCTCAGCTTTTGAATCAACTGCACTACGTGAGGAAATGTTGCCGAGACCTACTTAGAAAACAGTTTGAAATCCATGAAGTTTGGGTGCAGCTGACCTGGGTTTGTAAAGATAGAAAAATGAGCCTCCCAGCGAGTCTTGGCTGCCAGCATGAGCCTCATGTTCGTTCTTGGTTAGCTCAGCCTCGGAACCCCTTGGCCTGGTGTATGCAGTTTCTCTTTTTGACTAGGATAGGATGCCTAGGCCCAGCTGTGATGCCATTTACTCCAATAAACCACCTCCTAGGCTAGGCCAAGTGGTTTGCTGTATGTTCACATGGCACAGTACAACTCCTATCACTATTTGCTTAGCACACTTTCAAAACTTGCTTGGAGGGCCACCACCATATAGTTGGACAGTCCATGGCCTGTGTGGGGGGGATTATTTATACCATAGTCTATGTGAATAATGTCCCCTGCAGTTTGGCAGTGCACAACCTGTGCAGCTGTACATTTCCACCCTGATTGCTTATTTTATGTCTTCCCCATTAGATTGTCAACTCTAGAAGTAGTGGGATTCTTGCTCATGATTTTATCCCTGGCACTATGGCTGTTAACTATTAGGTGCTTAACATTTTTCATAAAAATAACAAATCTGTCTTTGTTACCATACGTAATGATAAAATGTGACCTTCCCACTTGCATTAATCATACCTAAATTTTTTCAAGGCAATGTGTTTATAATTAGATTTAAATTATTAAAATCCTCAGTGGCATCTTTCCATTTTTATTTTACATGCTGGTGTATTAATATGAAAAGATTTTCCCCTCTGTGTCCTAATAGCATTTATCGAAGCATTCAGTAGGAAGGCAAGCCTTATAATGGCAGGGCCATGAGCTAGAGCTGCTTCTAATGGCTCAGCGACCTGCTGAAAGGGGATGAATGGAGAACTGTCTTTCTCGAGGTGGTCCAGGAATAATCAAATATCAAAAGTTCCACCCAAAAGCAGAGGCCTTCTTGCCCTCCTTACTGCAAGGCAGTCTGGGAAGTGACGTCTTTCCACTGGGCCACATTGCTGGGATAACACTGAGCGGGTCCTGTATAGGCTACAGGCAGTCCTGCCACAGGCTCTAAAAGAAGGTTCTACCAATTGATGATGTGAGGCAGATGATCCCTTTCTACTCTTTCAGCACAGAATATCTACAGGTAAGTGAAGGCTAGCTTCTCGCAGGGAAATGGGTGGGGGGTGTCTACTGTGCTGGCCACTAGGGTGGAATGAAGTCAGATCACCTCCACAGCTGTTCTCCCAGAAATCCTGAATATACATAAGTTTGGGGCAATTTTCCACTTCGGTGAAAACAACCATCTTTAAAACAAAAACCCCAAAGGAGGAACTCCTCACCTCCCACATGGCCCTTGGCTGGTGTCCCCAGGGGTCACAAAGACTAATGATATATGAAAGCAGAAAAGATAATGTGCCCCTTCCTATGGGCAGTAAGAATTCAGAAAAACTATGTCCCGCTTCCTCCTGTCACCGAGCAAGCTACTGTCAGAATCCAAAGCAGGAGCAGAAAGGCAACCACAAACGGCAGCCTTGTAGCTGGAAGGCCTGTGGAGAGCGGGGGACTTGCGGCTGGACGTGCTGGTTTGGAGGTGGTGGCAAGGAGACCGTGCTGTGTGTAGACCGCAGTCGAAACACGGGACCAGGACTTCGCCGAGGGTCACAGGAAGTGGGTTTGTTAGCTGAGAGGGAAGTCGGTCCTACAAACACAGAGCAAATTCTTGAAGAGTTCAGTTCATGACCATTCGACTTGCCAGGTTGTATAAAATAACCAGAACCTAAACACTTCCTGGTCAACCCATGTCTTCAAGGGCCCAATCACTAGTCAATACAAAGTGTCCATCCACGTGAAAAGTAAGAGGGATGGCCTGCAACTAGGAAGCACACACTGAAAATGATCTACAGGGATAAATCCTCCGCAGCAAACATGCTAACGATGTGTGTATAAACTTGTCATTACTTCCAACATAATTGAGGAATGTTTTCTTCCATCTGAAATTAAATTTTGCAATTTAATAGAACTCACTTTGGTGAATAGGGTATTTATTCAATAAGAAAGTTATTTCTTTGCAACATTATTCATCTTAAGCTCATGGTTTCTCCAGGGGGATAACCACCATTTTGCTTTCCCATTTATATTATTTTTAACAGGAAACAAATGACTTTGCTATACTTGTATCCTCACTAATTCTCTAAGATGAAACTTAGAAATATGACAGGCTTTATGACTTCCCCTTGGGCACCATAATCACCAGTGTAAATGATGGCATTTGCTTTGAGTGCAATGAAAACTACATTCATGGAGACGGCCAGGGTGCGTGTGCCGAGTGCTGATGGAATTCGAGGAGAAAGCCTTATTTGCGAGCGGTTTATGTCACTGGAAGATCCTGACTGACAGTCACTACTGTAGCAACGACAGGCTCAAGTCCAGAATTTCAAATGATGCTGTAAGCGTGTTGAGAAAAATGAATAATCCTTACACTTTTCGACACCAAGATATGCATTAAACGTTTTCAGTAATACTCTTAAATCTATAACTACTTGAAACACTCCGTCTTTGCTCTGGCAACAGCTGCTCATCAAAGGAATTCTCCGCACGCATCAGCAGCCTGCGCGCCTGGCGAAGGTGCGTCCCCTTTCCTTCCACAGCCGCGGTGCACCTGTCTCTAGACTTCATCTTTCCCCTGCAACGGGCATTGCTGATCAGTCTTGGCACTTTCTTTGCTGAGCCCAGAACAACCATCTCCATATAACGCTCCAGGGAGCTGCCGGTTGAACAGTGCTCGCGTGAAACCTGTTTGCCGTTCCTGTCCCAGAGAGCAGGTCTGGTTTAGAACGTTAGTTATGTTCCATATATTAACTTCGTATAAAATTTTATTACTGTAAAAAATATGTTTCTTGGTAGGCTATTGGGAAACCAGATGTGATTTAAACATGGCCATCAATCTTTTAAACTCATGCCTGCAAAAGATAAAGTATGACCAAATGAATGATCAGCTTACCAAGTTATAACACCCTTTTATAAAAAGTTAGACTTTCTGTAAGTATGTTTTTGTGTGATGGAGTAACCCAAAAATTATAATCAGTTTTATTGACCTCTGAAATATTAGTCTCTGAGAGGAGACCAATTCATCACGTTTTAACACTGTACTTTTGGCCACGTGGTAGCTATCATAACATCACACACTTTTGAAAAATAATCTCATCTAGGAAATTCGTGTTTTTTAAATACTAGCATAAAATGTGAAGGAATTTTATTAGTTAGTTTAACTGCATCAGCAAAGCAAGCTTCTAGTGCCATGCTTTGTAATATCTTTACCTTTAAGTCTACTTCCAACAAAATCTTCCCCGGAAAAGAGTAACTTTCAACTCTAACGTCCAAGTCTGTGATCATTATTTCTCTCCACCAGAACAGTCAAATCCTAAGACCAAGGGTGCGGGAAGCTTATTCAGGCAGCAGGGAAACAAATCCAAACACGACTGGAAGGTTTCTTAGCCTCCTCCTCCAGCCTTAACCCGGGAGCCATTTGCTTCCCGTGATGTAAGAGAAGCTGTTAGGCAAAGGGTCCCGCACGGCCGCTTGTCCCAAGAGGCCTGCAGAGGAGCGGCCGCTCCATGTCGCCTACTGCATCACCGTCTCCTCGATGTCTCTTCTCTACTGAATCCCTTGACTTAAGAAAAAGACTTGTGCGAAATGGAAAGTCAAACATCCATCGTACACTCTGGGTCGTAAGCCGGCTCTTCAGGTTTGAACACAAGACACAAACCTCTCTCCACGTGCAGTCAGCTTGAGAGCTGAGTGTTTGCCAAGTTCTCTCTCCTCTGCTGCATGAGCATGAAGTCGCAGGGGAGCAGCATCCCCTGTCCCCTGGCCCTGGCTGCGAAACAGCTGTCGGGTATAAGAAATGGCATCTGGGGAGGGAACGTGAGACGGCTGAGCCCACCCATTCCATCCACACTGTTGGAGAACTTAGCAGGAGGTGGCACGGTCTCATCTGTAAAATGGGGTGACGCCCGTTCATGGCACGAAGGGAGAGTAGGGGTGGGGATGAAACGATGTCATGGCTGTGCAAGTGCTTTGTCAGGGGCAGAGCCCCAGAGAGCTGCAGCACCGTCAGGTGCCATTTCACTATCGTCGTCCTCATCATCTTGTGTCTGTCTGATACACCCCAGCGCCTGCAGCTCCTCCTTTGCCTTCAAGCAATATGCAAGAGCGGTTCAGATGAAGCGTAAGACTGCCAAACTCACCTTTTGGTTTATTTCCAACTTCCACCTATCCATGGTTTTCAACCCATTCAGCACCAGCACTCAGAACCAATTGTAATTTTTGATTTTTTAAAAAACACATATTTTTTTAAGAAAACATACAGATGCTCAACCCTTACCCCAGGCCTGGAGGGGACCCAGTTATTTGTGTTTTAAAATTCTCCCAGCAGTTCTGATGCCTAGGCAGGGGTGAGAACCCCAGGCGCGAGGCGCCCCAGGCCAGCTTTGTCACTCGTCCACTCCCCGCAATCCTCATTTCTTATCTTCCGTGCGCAGGTCTGAGTCCCACAGCAACGACGCTGCGAGGCACCACTGGCACTGACTCGCCCCTGCCGTGGCCTCTCCTTCCTCTCCTTAGCTTCCCAGAAAAAACTGGAAACTGGAATGATGTGTCTCTCTGCCTCCACCCCGCCTCCTCCGGCTCAGTTGGTTGTGCTGATGAGTTGGAGGGGGACCCACCGATGTGACACACTGGCTTCATCTCTCAGCATCTGATACGGGACGTCACCACAATGCGCAGCACGACGGCTAACGAAGCACTGAACAAACTTACTGTACTAAAAGCTGTAAGCATGCATTTAAAATAAGTGCCTGGGATTCGTTTTGCTGAATTCCAGTTTTAAAGTCAGCATTGAATTCATGGGTTTTTTTCTTTTCTTTTTGGTCCCAGGTAATGACAACATTAGCGAGACATGGATACTTTGATTCGTACTGACGTGCTTCTCTTGTGGGAAAATATTACTTTAAATTGTTTCTTTCAAATTCACCCAGTCATCGGCATGAATAATTTTAGCAGAGTTAATTCTGATCATCTCAATTCTGCAGCAAGAGATTTTTGAGGCTTTATAAACTCTTCCCTCTTCCCCTCAAGAGTTCATTTTGAATGAAATAAATCTTTGTATATCATTGCTATTAAAGTATTCCCGGGTTGGTACAGTAAGACGATCCGAGAGACTGCCGACATCTAGAATGCTGTTCTTGTCATTTCCCCTGAGTTTCCCGGCACGTCCATACATAATGTTTCCCAGCTGCTGCGAGGCCCGGCTTCTGGAAGAGGAAAAGCAAGAACACGGCCGACCCCCACCCCCCGCCCCCCGCCGCACGTCATTACGATGGTCCCAGTTCAGAGGAAACGCGCAGTCATTTAGTCCTGACAGGTACATCTAGAAACTCACTGTCTCCTTTTCAAGCTGGAAAGGCCTGGCCTGCGGAAGTTACGCACTGAAGTGTGCTCCGAACGTTTTGCCCACGTTATGAGGCTGTCTCGTGAGAGCTTGCAAAACCCTCCGGGAGGACGCTGCCAACAGGCTCAGAAACCGGGGAGGAAAAATAATCAGCTGAAATACTTTCTGCTCATGAAGATATGTGACTTAGTGGCCCTGTGAGCTGGTGACGGTTAGACGTACGCGATGGCAATTGGGGCATAACCCAGATGGCCTCTTTAGTAGACGGTGAGACAACACCAGAGCAAAGCGGTCAGCAGTGACTTCCGTTCCAAATCAGTTTTAGGACGAACTAAAAGCAATGCTAGGGAGGTTTTTTGCTTTGAAATTCCCTTCATCCTGAGGGACTTGTCCCTCAGTTGTAAATGTTTCCCTTTTCTGACCACAGTTCTTCAAGGTAGAGACACAGTCCCTACGACAGGATGCCCCCATTCGTCTCGCGGGTCACATGTCACAAACCGCGTCCAAGGACATGGCTCTACTTACCCTCCCCCACCGTGTGGTGATAGAGGCTGCCTTCCATCTTGCAGGTGACAAAATAGGGACAGGAAGGACCCTGGGAGGCTGAGCAGACCCCTGGAATCGCAGTGCCTAAGTGGGACGGCCTGGACAGACAGACAGCTGTGTCTCCTGCCGCCCAGGCCAGTGCTGTTTAGTCTGTCTTGCGGAGGATTTTAAAACATTGACTGCAGCTTAACTCACTTTGCCCCTATTATGGTTCATTTGTGCGTGTCAGTCTTTATCTCTGGACCTGAATCAAAGCCTGCTCCTTCCCCCACCTCCTTCTGTTTCAGGAGGGAAAAAATAAAATCAAAGCCTAAATACGGAGCACATGTGCTTCTCATCTGGGCTATTTAGGGGGATCGGGGAGATCGGCACCGTTGCTGGCTGCTTGTCCTGAGGTTTCTGCGTGCCCTTACACCCGGCCCGCTGGCACTGCTGCCGGCCGCGGCCCGAGCCTACCGCATTCCCAGTCACCCTTCCATGCCGTGCCTTTGCTCCAGCTGACATCTTTTTAGATTCTCTGTGTCTTAGTGGTTTGCTTTACTGGTCTGTGAAAAATCAGCTTGTGTTTCTATTTAGGGTAGCTTTGGAGGAGTGCAGCAGGAGGACAGTCGTCACTTTTGGGTAAAGACCTGAAAATCTGCCGTCTCTGGACTGCACTGCCGTGGGCAGCTGCGACTCATGGTGAGGTCACGCGTTCCCAGGCAGAGCTTACAGGTAACCAGGAGGCCAAGCGATTTGCAGGTGCCCTGAGTACTACACATTCTAACCCACTCCACGTTGTACTGGCATCTTTGAAGTAGAACTTCATGGGGTGAACAGGAAGACTACAACATTTTTATTATAGTTGGCTTCCTTTGCTGAATTAGCGTTTATATTTTCCCAGTAGAAATCCCCAAATTGAAAATATAGAGGTGTCAGCTAGCACCACTTTAGTTAAGGTTGTGTCAACATTTCCTATAAACCTTGTTTTTCTAGGGTTTATAACTAGACCATAAAAATTTGCTCAGCTCTGAAACTTGGCATAGTAAGTAAACCTGGGAGCAAATTTTGCAGAATTTGAAGAAGGATAAATAAGTTCAGCTGTTTTTAACATGTGCCTGTGCTAAAATGGAAGTGAATTTAAGATGCATTTTCTTTTTGTATGACTCAAACAGAGCTTCAGTTTAAAAAACAGAACCAACACAAACTCCTCAAGAGATTATTTCATTAATACAGGCTAATTGCACTTGTTAATTTTTAGAGAAAATGTTAATGATTGAGGTATTTAACTCAAACCCACTGACTGTGCCTCTGCAGGTCCCAGTTTTTGCAAAGCTGTTAGCTGTGCATAATAATACAATTTGGCAAATCATCTGCACGCCTTTCAGTGCAGTAAACCACCAACGCTTTGAAGGAATCCTTCTGATGAAAGGTTAACAGGCTGTTTCCAAATACAAGCTCGCTCAGGAGTACGTCTCCCTATTCGTCCTGACTTAATCTGTCACATTTATCAGCTGACCCCGAAAAGCACCTCCTGTAGTGTTTGCATGAAGGACACATCCAATCCCTCTGAGATTCCACCTTTTCTGGAAGATGGGGTAGTACCCTGCACCCCAGTGGCTCAAATAGCCCGTTTGCTGGGCTGCCGGGATACTGCAATGTCGGATACAGTTAAGAAACCTGTTGTCATGTGTTGGAGATGCCCTGGCCTGTGTTAGTCTCAGGTATGAGCCCTGAGCTGATGGAAGCCACCAGTGACAGGAGCATCACAGACGAGAAGAGAAGGTGCTGGACTCAGAGAAAGAAGAACTGAGTTCCAGAACCTTCTCTAGTCCTTACCAATTCTGCCAACCTTGGGTCAGCCAGTCCACCTGTCTGGGGACCACGATACTCCGCTCATCTCTTACGGCTGTTGAGAGGCTCAGCTGACATCATTATGTATGTGCAAGCACTTTCTAAACTGTAAAGTGCCCTCCTGCAGCACCTGTCTCAGCATCTGGCATCACCTACGGACACGGTTAGCAAAGTATCAGCACGCCCTTCCTCAGCCCACTCCCGGGGAAAGGCCTGGGGCTTCCCAGTGCACGGGCCACACCCCGTGACTCAGCCCGGCTTTGTTTCTTCCACTGCACTTTCCACCTTCCTCGTCCCTACTCACCTGTTGCCAATCCCTGACCACCTTTCTGTGCTTTTCTTTTTTCTTTTGAGACAGGGTCTTGTCCTGTCACCCAGGCTAGAGTGCTGTGGTGTCATCGTAGCTCACTGCAGCCTCCAGCTCCTGGGCTCAAGCCTGCCTCAGCCTCCCGAGTAGCTGGGACTACAGGCACATGCTACAACACCTAGCTAATTTTTTTTATTTTTTGTAGGATGGGGTCTTGGGCTGGGACCGCCTTTCTGAATGGAGAATGTACCTGGGCCTTGACTGCTCATTTCCCATGGACACACCCAGACTGGCCCCAGATGACATCTTCAATGTTTCATGTCATCATTCTGCCCTAGCTCCCCTCCCCAAACCTCCCCCATCCTGTAATGTGACATCAGATCCTTCTGCTAGTCAAGGGATACAGCTTTTGTCGTGTTTAGGTTTTCTCTGAGGTCGTCTCCCACGGCACCCGGGGGCTTCTTTCTTCGCATTCTTATGCCACACATCTTGGGCCTAAGTGATCTTATTTGTTACAGGAATTTTCTGGTAGGAAGATCTGTGAAATGCCATTGGTGTGGTCAGTCTTGACCAGGGTCAGCTTTGAGGGTGCGTGACCTGTGCAGTCACATGGGGCTCTGAAGGGCCCTGCACTGGTTTAATGCTCTGCTCTCACCATCTTGAAATTCTTAATTTTTAATCAAGGGGCCCCATATTTCATTTGCACTGGGCCCTGCAGATTGTACAGCAGGTTTTGGCCCCGAGCTTTTCCTAGCTAGCCCTGAAGACCTTACACTGGAACAGCCCTACTGAATGCTACAGCCAATCCTGATCATGATGGGCAAGATTCGAGGTCCCCTACCCTGAGCTGTGCAGGGATTAGGAGTGAGCCTTGCTGCCCCCGTGCCAAGCTGGGTTTGCCTCCTGTTCTGGAGCCCCCGCCCCTGCCTGCAGCCTGTAGGAGGGGTTCTGCCTCAGATTTGCTGCAACAGCCCTCAGTCGGCTTGGCTGGAGCCAGACCCGCTGTGCACCATTTCCAGCCCCTCTCCTAGAAGCCTGGACACAGATGCGGGCATCTGTGGTTCTCAGCTAAGTCTTGCTCCCACATGAAGGGGACATTGGGCACCGTGAAGCAATCACAGTCTGGGACTGAGGACTGTCACTTCTGCACCCAGCCTGCTGCAGCAAATATGTCTGAGTCATGCATTTACTCAACCAGCGCTAACTGGACACTAGCTGCCCGCCAGGCGCTCCCTGGCACTGGGGACTCATCTGTGGGCAAGACGAAGAAGTCCCTGTCCCTGGGGAGTTCCCATTCCAGGTGGGGAAGACAGACAATGAACAGAACAAATGAGTGCATGTGTGGCTTGGAAACGGACAGTGCTCTGGAAGAAAGAGGCAACGGTGTGGGAGACTGGCACGGCGGGAGGGCAGCTTGCAGGAGGAAGGACAGAGCTGAGACCTGAGGGCTCCCTGGGGGGGGGACACTCTCAGCAGGGCACCCCTAGTGCAGAAGCCCTCGCAGCAGGAGGAGGGTGGCCTGAGATAAGGGGCCGGGGACAGGGGAGGGTGAAGGCTGCCCAGAAGGAACTTGGTCTTTCACTGAGTGAGCTGGGGGCCATCAGAGCCATCAACATGGAGCAAAGCAGTGACAAGATGTGTTCCAAAAGCATCACTGTGGCTGCTGTGTGCAGCCAGCCCGGAGAAGACCAAGGGCAGAAGCAGAGAGAGCAGCCAGAATGCTGCTCACTGGCCCAGAGGAAAGCACTCCTTCCCGCCGGGCTGCACAGACTTTCCGCCGAGGACCCTGCAGTCCGGGCTGCGACTGCCCCTTCTCACACTTTGGCAGGGTCTGCTCCGGCTCCCGCCTCGTCTCTTCCCGATTCTTTCTTCCGTCTCATGGTGCGGACGACTTAGCGTCATCTGCAGCCAAATCCACCCAAGGAAGAGTATGCTACCGAGACCTGCTGGGGCATTTCCTTGGCTAGATTTTTTTTTTTTTTTTTGAGACAGAGTCTCATTGTGTTGCCCTGGATAGAATGCCATGATGTTAGCCCAGCTCACAGCAACCTCAAACTCCTGGGGTCAAGAGATCCTCCTGCCTCAGCCTCCCAAGTAGCTGGGGCTACAGGCATGTGCCACCATGCCCAGCTAATTTTTTCTATATATTTTTAGTTGGCCAGTTAATTTCTTTCTATTTTTAATAGAGATGGGGTCTCGCTCTTGCTCAGGCTGGTCTCGAACTCCTGACCTTGAGCGATCCACCCGCCTCAGCCTCCCAAAGTGCTAGGATTACAGGCGTGAGCCACCGCGCCCAGCCTAGATATTTTTTAAGGATAAAAAATTGGCTGGATTTGTACCTGAGGGCCGTTTAAAGCCACAGCTGGGGGAGGGTTCCATGCTTCATGCCTCCTTCAGCCCCTCTGGCCTGCAATGCTCTCTTTGGCCCCTCACTGTCCCCAGCGGCTCCCCCATGAGCGACTGTTCAAACGAGCCCCCGTGGACATGAACTCAAGTCAGTAAAACACCTTTGCAGGCAGTAAAAGATGGATCACTCTGAGGTCAGAAAGCTCGCTTAGCAAGAGAGCCAAATGCACAGGGCCTAAAAGGCAAAGAGAACTCTGCTCGTAGCACGAGCCCCCCTGGGCACGCCTGGCCCACAGGTAGGTTGCAGGTAGGCAGGGAGGAAGGCGGTGTAAGCAGGGCCAGACTGTCTCCCTTTTATTCATCCCCAACATCACCTTTTTTTCCTTTCTAATAGGTTATTGCACTAATGAAAATGAAACCTTTCACATTGGTCCCAGATTGGGCCCAGGGTGAAATAAGAAAACCGTGAAAAGTGCTTAGTAACCGTGAAAGCACTCTCCAAAATTAAGGCAGCACCGTTATCTGGGAAGACAGTCTCCAGCATTCTCCTTTAGCATTTGGAAACACTGTGTTGAATACCTTCCAAGCAATTAAATACCATCAAGCTTTTCAATTACTGTGTCCTAATAACTGGTCTGGACTCTCACAGCAACTCCCCCGGGGACTGCTTGGACTCGGGGTCAGCGACATTTTCCACCGTCTGCGTGGTGACTGCGGAGCACTGCAGTCAGAAAAACCACTGCGCTCTGGGACCCTGGCAAGTCACTTAATCTCTTGAAGGCTCAGTCTCCTTATCTGGAAAATGTCCTCTGTGCAGCACGCAGTATGACGCAGTGCCACTCAGCTATTCCAGGATTGATCCATCTGCAAATGGAGCCACAGGCTTAAACTCATCACCTTTCCCAGAAATTCCAAGATCCAAGTGCAGATTACACGTTGGCGTTTTAGGAAACTCCGTAACTTCTGCTTCTTGTGGTTTTGTTTATTTGTTTGTTTAGCAAAACAAGAAAGCCAGGTTGGGAGATCACTTTGCTCATCAGGGTCTTTTTGTAGTCTTAAGTGAGAAACACGGTGTCACAGGTCACTGTAGTCATTTGCAATAATGAATAGGAGCTAATGAATTCCACAGCTTAGCAGCAAAGTGAGAGAAAGGAGAAGAAAACTCTAGTTAAAACCTGAATCAACAGTGCTACAGAATGACTGCTATGTGAGGTTTTACGGGGCTCTGTGTGTAAGAATGGCTGGCCCACTAATTAGGGTGTTTGGAAACATTTTAGAGAAGTAGTTGATTTTTCTCCCCCAATCACAAGGCACTTCCGGGGGTGGGGATTTGGAGGACTGACACACTGTGGGATCTTGGAAAAGCTCTTCCTTGTCAGTGAGCCTCACTCACACGCCCCAGCATGGCGGCAGTGGAGGTCGCACGGGGAAGTACGGGCCACCTCGCTAGCTGTGAAAATCCTGGCACTGAAGCTAGTCAACTCTCATGAACGGGTCAGGGTGACCCTCCGGCTCTCAAAATACCAAGAGGTGAGAAATAGAGAGACATGTGGGTGGGAAGCTTTGGCCATGGAACCCTACAGCCCTGAGTCTAGCCCTCGCTCTAGCACATTCTATACAGCCCGAACTCCTTTCCTGTGAAAATGAGCTTCTCAATGGATCAGGCCGGGCTTGGGACAGGGTCACAGCGAGAGCTCCAGGCACACGCATAGATAACACACACTGAGTGCTTGCCTTGTGTCGGGCACTGCCCTGGTTGTTTTTACGTGGGTTATTTTACCGAATTCTCCAGTAACTTTATGAGTGAGGTGCTAATCCTATCTCCATTTATCAAAGAAACCCACATTTAGGACAGTCTAAATTGTCCCCACTTGACCTGCTATATCCCTAGTTCACCTAGGCCCTGTTCTCATTTAATAAAAATACGTTCTTTCAGTTAAGGATGTCCAAGTATTCTTGGGAAGGTCTGATCTTCCCCAGCAGCTGCACAGCCATGAAAGAATTTCCTTTGCGCGCGGACCTTAGGAGGGATTCATCTCTGGGGTGTGGCACACCGTGAACTTGCTCTGGAAACAAAGGAAGCGCCACTTAGCTAATAATGCGCGTATTACAAGGTGAGTCCATTGCAGGTATATACACTCATCCTCAAAACGACTCTATGAGACAACCTGTTATTATTTTCATTTTAAAGAAGAGAAGAACAGGACACAGACAGGTTAAGTGATATGCCCAAAGTCACAGAGCTGACAAATGGCAGAACTGGGATGGAAGCCCAGGCAGCTCTAAGTCATTGCTGTCACTCTGTCCTGGCAGGCACTCGACGGAGGTGTTTGCACTCTGTCCCTTCCGGGCCCTGACTACACTGCCACTAAAGTCCTCAGCAAACGTGTTACGTGCACACATCAAAACTGCAAGCGAAATTCAAATGTATAAGGTCTGCTTGATGGGAAATAGCAGCAGAGAATTGAGACAGGTCATCTTGCTGCTTGTGGCTTTCAACACAGCAGCAGAAACTGAACTGGAAGTATTTTATTCTCATGATGCTTTGCTACAAGTGGCCTTTCTAGGGGAATTTCTTTAGGCTTTTATTTGGAATGATGATAAAGAATATCTTGATTATAACTTTAGCCTTGAGATGTCATTTAATAAGGAGGTCTGCAGAGATATCCAGAGTGAAGATTTTAATTTCTGGTAGAAAACTGGACACAGCTTTCCCCTACTAAATTGATGTCCTTTGTGCCAACCTTTTCACATTCTCTGAGGCTACCTTCTAGTGGCTTTAATAAAATCATCACTATGATGATGTACTGCACACTTATGGAAATCAGGATTATTTTATTAAGAGACATTATGCTTTATATAGGGAGTTAGATGGTACAAGTAATTTAAGATAACAAAGGTCCCCATTTTGTCCCAGAACTGGCTCGCCCTGCTGATTCAGCTTTGGAACTGGTGCGTGTTGAACAAAGAAAGGGGCCAGAGGGCATTTTTAACGTCACCTGGTGGCCAGGTCCCTCTGGAGTCAATGGGAGTCCTGTCTACAGAGACGCTGCTGCACCACGCTGGTATTAAGGTATTACTTTCTTTAGCCATTAGTGTGTGCTGCCTAAATCTCTGCAAAATGCCAATAACTACAGTTCTCTGGGGTTCTCTGACTAATGGGCCTGTGGAAATTCATCTCCAGCCTCCCAGTCAAGTTGTTCCCAGCCCCCTGTGGCAAGCGTACTTCCCCCGGTGCTCTCCTACCTCTCCATGTGCGGGGAGGTTCTCAGAAAAAGAGCTGGTTCCCAGTAGCAATAGCAAAGGGCAGGCGGAGGGTTTGCCTTCTGCAAAGATCCTGTTTGGCTGTGAAAATGTGGTCCCTGGGGTATGGCCAAGCCAGGGTGAGGGCTGCAGCAAAGCAGACGGGGGAATGCACAGCAGGGCTCTGCTCAGTGGGAGGGCCACAGGCCATAAGAGACTGGGAGGGAAGGGGAGCCCGTCCCTCTTCCTTTTCAGGAGGAG
This sequence comes from Lepilemur ruficaudatus, assembly GCA_963574885.1. Classification (NCBI taxonomy): domain Eukaryota; kingdom Metazoa; phylum Chordata; class Mammalia; order Primates; family Lepilemuridae; genus Lepilemur; species Lepilemur ruficaudatus. The sequence continues at coordinate 49,887 of CAUYRT010023844.1, forward strand.
CTACCCTCAAGACAAGTCAGCCTCTCCAGGCAACAGGAAGGGCCAGTAAATTAGGCATAGCTCCTTTTCCCCAGGGTTTTTCAGCAGGAGTTCCTGAGGCCCTGAATTTTCAGGCTCAGGTTCATCTACCTCCTGAAGTAATTCTGACCAGGTTTGGCGGGAACCGTAGCCTGCCAGTGGCTAGGTCTGAGTTGGTGTTGCTGTCATAGTCTGGCATGCTAAGGCTGTCCTTGGGTTCCAGGAACTCAGTCAAAATGGATTCAAGCCTTCAACTTTCTGTGTAGTACTCTGAGTGATTCCCTTGGATCTGCGTCCCAGGTCAGTAAAATTCTCAGCTAAGTTGTTTTACAGGAGCATGGAGTTGTTGTTTTTCGCATTAGACAGGCCTTGCTCTGTTGCCCAGGCTAGAGTGCAGTGGCATCATCACAGCTCACAGCAACTTCAGACTCCTGGGTTCAAGTGATCCTCCTGCCTCAGCCTCCCAAGTAGCTGGGACTACAAGCACGCGCCACCATGCCCAGCTAATTTCTGTATTCTTTGTAGAGACTCAGTCTCATTCTTGCTCAGGCTGGTCTTGAACCCCTGGCCTCAAGCCATCCTCCTGCCTTGGCCTCCCCGAGTGCTGGAATTACAGGCCTGAGCCACCTCACCCGGCCAAGTTTTTAACTTCGACCACCACAGTTCTCATTTCTATAATTTTCATTTGGCTCTTTTTTGCAAATCATTTTTTTTAAATGTAGTCTTTCCTAATTGTGTCTACATCTTATTTTACATTTTTAAAATTCTTATGTTATAGTCTCTCACAGTCGTCCACTCAGTTTCAGTCTTTGGTTTTCCCACGGTGTTGCAGCGGCATGTGTGCGGGCGCGCATGCGCGTTGGCGTCTGCACGCTTGGAGGACCTCGTCTGCGGTGGACCGCGGCTTTCTCTGGAGTCCGCGTGCCGTGGGCTGAGGCATCTGCCTTGGTTCTGGGCAGTATCCACTGGACACCAAGAAATCCTCGGTTTGCACTATTTTTTCCTCAGCCGGGCGTTCCCAATCCACGTGTGCAATGTAATTTTGGATCCCAGCCCTGCACGTGAAATGCAAAACTGGATTTGATTTTATTCACAGTAGACATTTTCTCCTGCCTAGAGCCTTGGGTAGCCTGAAAACTTCCTTCATAGCCCTCTAAGAGTTCTGGCTTTAGGTTGAGGGCTCTCTTCTGATTCCTGGCCGCAAGTGGACCCGCGTTCCTTACCTGCGGATGGGAAGGAAAGGCCTCGCTTCCAGGCCCCCGGGCTGCGGTGGTGCCAGTCCAGGCTGACCCTTCTGGTTTGAGTCTCACTCTTTGCTTCGGGTATATGGAAGTTTCCATTCCTTTCTTTTGAGCTCAATTTGTATTAAAACAACAACGCACTTGGTCTTTTTCATTCTGTTTCATCCGGCATTGCCCCCCGTTTGCAGGGGCAGGGGGGCCGAGTCAGCTCAGGCCTGCTCGCCAGCGTCCGGCAGCTCAGTCTGGCCTTGGCGCTCCGGCGCTGCCCGTCCGCAGACTGTCCTCACCTATCCGTCTGTCGGCAGAATCATGACCACTGTCCCTTCCCTCCCGACGGCTTTTGGTGGTCGGCTAACTGCCCCGGGCAGACAGCGCCTGAGGACACACGGGAGGACAGGGACTTTGCTGTAGCTTCTTCATTCTCTCTTTAGGAAGCCTGGAGGAAACAGGAATATTTCACCATCTAGAACCTTGTAACTTTTTTTGGTGGGGGGTGGGTGGGTCACAAATCCCTTTGCAGGTCTGAAGAAAACTATGCATCCTGCCCTGAGGAAGAGAAGCAGGTGCACAGAAACTTCAGGAAGCCATTAACCCCTGAGCCCCACGGTCAGAACTTCTGGTCGCAGGCTGGCAACAGTGGTTTGGCAGATTGGAAACCCTACTTTGCTGTCTTCATTCAATTCCCCTCTAGTGAAAGACTCCGTCAAAATGAGACTCTGTGACGTGACAACAATCTTTCAATATTGTCCCCTTTGCCACCACCCTGAAATAGAACAAGGGCACCAACAAGAATGTAAATAAGATGACAATTTCCTTTAAGAATTTTTCTTCTCCAAAGAGCTTTCTATTCAGCAATTGAGACTAATTTCCTCCCATACTACTTTCTGACTCAGACTTGTGTCGTCTCCAGGGCAGAAGCAGCTTTGGGAAACCAGACAGAAATCCGCAGGAGTCTGGATTCCCTTTCTGGTTTGGGACCTGGCTCTGCTGCCTCCTCGTGACTCCGGGAAACTCCCAGTCCTCCCGGCCCCTTTTTCCTTATCTACAAAGTGAGGAAACCGGACTAGATCAGAGCTGGCAAACTACTGCCTGCGGGCCCATCCAGCCTGTAGCCTGTTTCTGTAAATGAAGTTTTGTTGGGGCACGGCCACGCCCACTCGCTTTGCTTTCTGCCACAGGGCCAGAGGTGAACAGCTGTGACAGAGGCCAGATGGCCCACAGAGCCTGAAATATAGACTATTGGCCCTTTACAGAGACGTTTGCAACGCTCGGCCTGGACGGTCCCTTCACTGTGTCCCCACGTGACAGGCTGCGATTGTCGTGGCAGGCGGATGCCGCCCAGCCCAACCTAAGAGCAGATGTGGAACAAGAACCACCGACAGGTAGGCCACGACGAATCACTGCTCTTGTTTTGTTGAAGCAGCGCCCTCCGCGGCTGCGGCCTAGGCGAGTCTTATGAAGGTCAAGTGGAACTATTTAAAACTGCCCAACTCCGTGTGCTCAAAACTGTTCGGTTAACCGACATCCGCTGACTCAGAATGACCTCTGCAGACGGTGTCCAAATCATTTTGAGGTTTTAAAAAATTAGTCTGCTAATATACATTATCAAACACAATTAAGCTGAGGAACTAACTGACAGGATAGCATACACAATCCTTTTCACCCAACTCAAATCCTGTTCTGGAATGAGCTCAAGCATAAACCAGCCAACAAGGAAAGAGCCCTTCTGATACAGACGGCAAACCCAGCGTTCACCTGGGCATGAGCTTTCTGGGCTGAACATTCCAGAGACCGATATATTTTTATGCTCCGTCTTGTCCAAACCAGGCTTTCCACACGTCATGAGCCGAGAAGTCACTGTGCCACAAGGGCCCGGCTACGGTGGCAGGCGTCCCAGGGGCCAGGGTTTCCCAGCAAGTCAGACGCCTGACAGGCTCATTAGATTGGAATGTATCTTTTCTTAAAATGGCCTTTTCTCGTCTTCACTTAATTCATCCAGGAAGGGGTTATTTGAACTAAGTAGCTATAGAGAACCTATTTTTCCTGAAATAAGCATATTCTAAAGAACTAAGCCTTTATATGAAGTGCTGAGAAAACGAGAGAGACTAGCCCTGTAGATGGTCACCATGGTGGGTCCAGAAGACGGGAAAGTCCTACTGTTGATGTAACTGGGCCCTTTCCATCTGTCACATCCATCAAACTACGATTTCGCTTTTCTCTTCCAGCAGCATCTCTGCATACTACCACGTCTGTGTTTTGGTGCAGTGGAAGCAACAAATTACAGAATGGGGCCTTTTCTTAACTGACCCTGAAAAGCCCTTTCCAAACGGCTTTGGAAAATCTCTCACTTCTGCCATTTTTGTTCTAATGGCGGCAAATGGAACAAATTGTCCCTTATGCTAGGGCGAGTGATGACAAGGGACATAGTGTTTGAATTCCTCTCTACTTCCTCAAAATCAAAGGAGATTTGGACCCCAGCTCAGCCCAGGTGGTTCCTCCAGGTCAGAGCTAGAGTCAGGGATGTAAACCCAAGATCCCTGGAGGTGCCCAAACTGGAGGACACGAAGAACAGGAAATCAAGTGACTCCCGAGTAGCTTGGAGAGCACTGGCTCCTTCCCTGTGCCTTGATATTAGATGAACTGGGCACAAATTCCCAATATTAGCAATCTAGGAGAGTCCCAGGTCAGACCCACGGTTCCTCTTCCTGGTTACGAACTTGCCTGCTGCTCCGTCCTAGCTACCATGAGAAGTTTGACCTCATCACATACATTTTTACTTTCTGGTGTGTTTTGTTTTGTTTCTGGAAGATTCCAAGTGTCATTTCATGCAACTTTGACAGCATTTCTCTGCCTTCCTCTGGCCTGCTTTAATTCCTTTCTCTGGGAATCATAGCGTATGGCCCCTCTCTCTTCCAAGAGGACCCCTGCCCCTGACAACCTCCTCTCATGGGTCCTGATTCCATCTTCTGCTCTTCCAGCTGGCTCCCTGTCCCACCTCACCCCTCATTCTGGCCGAAAAATATTCTCCATCTCTCTTACCATCTGGGGGCAAAAACAACTGGGGGAATTTTCTAGAAGAAGAGCTATTGCTCACAGCTTGCTGTTATTTTTTTTTGGTGGAGAGAAAAGTAGCTAGGATGTGGCTCAGAGAAAGTTTCTACAATCAACATCACAATCCATTGCTTCTCAGCCCTTGAATTTCTTTCCTATTTCTAGAAAAGAAATGTTTGCATTGCCTTGTTTGGGAATTGGAACGTTGGTCTTGCTCATAGCGTTGCTATGAAGTTCTCAATTGTGGTTCTATATTTTGCCTTACTGTTTATGTTTTCTCATTCAACTTCCTGGTCGAAACTCTGTGGAGTTCACCTTTAGCCTAATACAGTTGTACTACTTTCTAAATTAAGTGCTGGCAGTTCCCAAAATACAAACACCAAATTTATAAATGTCCCCTATGCAAAAATGGATGCCCCTTTTAACTTCTGGGTGGCATCATCAGCAGTGTTGGAGGGAATGCTCTCTTTTCTGTGATGTTTTGGCAACAGCACTCACATCCAGCTCTTTGAGTAGGGAACAATTTCCCAGAGAAACCGCTGCACATGGTGGTCCAGCTCTCAGACTAGCCTACAAAAAAACCATTTAATCCATAACATAGCTGGAAAGGTGAGACAAAATGCAGCCAATAAAGATGTTTTTGCTAAAGTGTGGCATCGCCCTTTCAGTAGGGGTTAAATCTGCACAGCCATGTTTATTACAATGTTTCTGTGAGAAAATGTTTGCTCCGGCTTCCAAAAACTGATTTACAAATAAACTCTTGGAAGAAAAATCCGGTCTAAATTTAGAACTTCCTAGATTAGCTCTAGTTTTCAGCACATATTTTCCTTTTGTTTGCACAAGTCATCTGGGGACGGCCTTGCTGGGGCTGTGTCTCGCAGGCGAGCCGAAGCCACGAGGCTGGCACCTGTCTAGGGTAAACCACCCAGGTGCACCGGGAAAAGGAAAGGAGCCACTGTAGCCGGCGGAAGGAGTTTTGGTTTCAACTCGAACTGAAGTCTCTAGATTACTATTAAAGAGCTGTCATCACTCTGCCTGTGTAGAAAGAACGTTAGCTGGATTTGTAAGTAAACTCTCCCTTTGTACCTTCTCAGTCATCCAATGTGTTGTGAAGGTGAGTCTTCCTTAAATATTACAAACCTAGACTTCCACTGGTACGTCAGGGAGTGATTCTCTACAATAAAATGGAATTAACAGAAATTGGATATACCCAGACTCTTCCCTCCGGCCTACGACAGCCAGGTTGGACCACATGAGGACAAGGCGCACAGCCTTTCTTCTGGTGTGTTTACCTGAAGAACTGAGCTGTGTCTTGAGTTTAATTAACCACAACTCAAAAGGCTTTCTTGTGTATGTTGCTCTCAGGACACAAGCCTGGTTTCCGGGCCAGGTGCTCTGGGGGTACGCGCTGTCGGTGCCAAATCACTACAATAGCTAAGGTGTGCCTTCCACTGACACTGTACCTTTTTTGTTCATGAGGCTTATAAGTGGCATTTTATTTAAGCACTAATGATTGGTAGAGAGGGCATTTCCTAATACTTAATGACCAACTGGAGGAATTGTGGGCCTGAGGCAATGCATATAATATGCTATTAAACTCTGAAATTTAAAAATGTAAAGAAAAAATAATTACCTTCTTATGCATGTTACCATGGATACTGAGTGTTGTTTATGGTTTTAGTTTTTTCCTAGAGGTTAAAGTCCAGTTTGGCAACCAATAGGAAATAAGCACTTCAGCCTCAATTTCTACTTGCCTTATACTGTTTGACATTATCTAGTTAGTGTATATTTCTTTAAGAAGGTATGCGTCACCCCTGAAATACGATCTGTAACATGTGATACGGATTGCCATAATAAGTATTCATCTTTTATTGAACAGTTTGGCAATCGGTATTTAAAATCAGCTAACCTTGTAGATAATCACGTTCCATTCTCCCAGAGTGGCAGTAACTTTCATACCGTTCCTTTTTCCCCCCAAAGAATGATCCATTTTTCAAGTCCTCAAATTGCATGCACATATTTTATGCATTAGCACCAGAAACACTTTTTTCAGTCGGATCTCTTGTTACAGTGCATAACTCAGAGATTAACATTTTAGCATGAAGGAGAAAATACCCAAAGAATCACCTAATGCTCCGTAATTTACATGGTAGCTATTTGGTTCTATATTTTTTTAGTCTTGGAGCACTTTCTCTTTTCTAACTCTCACGGAAAGGTGGGACTTCACTGAATCAATTTTCCAACACTGCAGAAATGCTGGCCCAAATTAATACAGCTAACTCATTATTACCTATTCTAGGGATAAAAGAACTCTTAGAAAAAATTTAGAAACGTAATGGCATCTACTACTACAAACTTTCTCCTACAAATATTTTTTCCACCAGTAGTAAAAGATTTATATGCTTTTACTTTGTTTTATCATAATAAAAGAGTAATATAACATGCCTTTATCAAATACTTAATACAGAAACACCATTCACTTAATCCATTCATTTATTTATTGATTATCTATTAGGTATTTTTAAAGTGTATTGAGATCTGCCAGGAGCCAGATCACAGAAGCAGGCAGAGGAAGAAACCCAGCTCCCTCCACTTGAAGAATTCTGTCTGCTAAGGCAGCAGTCCCCAACCTTTTTGGCACCGGGGACTGGTTTCATGGGAGACAGTTTTTCCACGGACTGGGGTGGGAAGGTGGGGTGTCGGGGGGGGGGTTGGCGCTCAGGTGGTGACACACACCCATTTCCTAAGAGGCCATGGCCTGATACTGGGCCCCAGCCTGGGGTTGGGGACGGCAGTGCTAGGGAGTCAGGCATGACACATAAACTACAGTACTTTGGCGGAGGTGTTAGGCTAGAGGTGATTGGAGCTCACAGAAAGGTGATAAAGACCCTCTTAGGGATTCAGGAAGGCATCCCAGAGGAGATGATGGGAACTGTAAAGCTCTATTCACAATTATAAAGTTATTTCATCATTTTGTTTCCCTAACTATTCTATTGCAATAGAGAGATGGATAAATTCCTAAAGAGACTACAACTCGGGAGTCAAATATAAAAACCTGACAGTGATTATAAGGCCCATTTTAATACCGCTCCCTTCCAGATTACCCCCCATTTTTATGTCTATAAACAGTGCTAAATTTGCATAAAGAACTATGTCTTGACACCGTTGTGAAATGTCACATTGACATAGTGACAGTGGGGATACTAAGAGTCCCTGGGAAAAGGAGGTGGCCACCCCCTACTGTGTTGATTTCCACATTGACATGCAATGCTGTGCACACTTCATTTCCTGTCTTTATAAAAGTACATGAGGAGAATCCTGACACCTTTCTTTGTATTATTTTTATCTATGAACATCCAAATCATGCTCACGCCAGTGTGATTTATCTGTGTCCTTAGAATCACACTGCACAAGCTAAAAGCACAAGTTCTGAGTAGGAGGGAGATAAAAGGATTGAAGAGAATTCATTAGGGAAGGCTCCCCGGATCCCATGGGTCTAAGCAAGACCTTTTGGGATGTAATGAACATATATTCACAGAGATAGGCTGGCAGCGGCAAAAGCGGCCAGACATTATCCGGCAAGTCCTTGGGGGCTGCAGAAAGCAGATTAGCTTCCCTGGAACAGAAGGCCTGGCTGGCTGGGGAGTGTGGAGCACTTAGATTGAAAAGATAAAGGCAAGAAGGGTAGCAGATGGCCCATGGTTAGCTTGAGGAGTGTAGACGGGCTGGTGATTCCTACCGTCCTCGGGACTCTGAGCAGGCGTCATCTCTGGATCTGCTTCCCTGGTTCCCGCCTCTGCCCCGGGGGGTGGGGGATGGCCCCGAGCCCACAGCACTGGCCATGCTGCACTGCAATGACATGGCTAAACAGCGGTTCCCCCACTTTCCCTGTGCCCTGGTCTCCTCCCAGGCACTTTGCCCTCACGCGTGCTCAGGGCCTAGCACCTGCCTGCTAGCGTGGTGCTGGTGGAGCCCAGGCAGCATGCATTGCTCCAACAATGACTGAGGGTCAACCTGGGCCAGCACTGTCCAAGCAGCCAAGGAAACAGCGGGGACAAAGCAGGACCACGTCCCTAGTCATATGGAGCTTGCACTAGGGAGCCTTTGTAGGATCTTATACAGAACACACATGGTGGAATTGGGGCAGGTTCTTTTGATCTGAGCTTAGGGAGGCGTCTGAGGTTCAAGTTGGGGACTTCAGCCCAGGGCAGCCACCTTATCCCTCCTGTGAACTAGTGAGGCACTCAATCTGGCAGGACGAGAGGCAGACGCCCAAGGTGTTGACCATCAAATGGCTAATCAGAGCTGAAAATGACGACGTTGCCAAGACTGGAAAAGTTTACTTTAAAAATTTTAAACAGTAGGGTTTTCAATGGAAAAATCCAGGGGAGAGCACCCATGTTTGCAAAGGGAAGAGGAAAAGTACCACTGCAAGTGTCTTGGCATCAAGGTGCACATTGATGAGGCAAACAGGAGCCCGGGGTTCGATATTCCCACAGACCAACTCCCTGGCGCAGGCTGCATCAGCGGTGCAGGGCTGAGGGACACACGGCCCAGGAGACCTGAGCTCTGACTCAGGCTCTGACAGAACCTGGACTAAATCACTCAGCTTCCCGGCTGGGCTGCCCACGCGCTGCCAGCTCTGCAACCTTTCACCATGACGGCACGGGCCCGTGCACCCCGCCCGCAAGGTCTGGGGAGACGAAGGAATCTGTCCTTACAGTCCTTTTACCTGTGGGGGCTCACAGGGCCGTGAGAGCTCGCAGGATCATCCGCACTGCAAGGGAAGAGCTGGGGTGGGAGGAAAGTGGGAAGGACCGAGGGGACAAGCAGCCAGGCTGTCACCTCGTGCAGTGCCAAAGTCACATAACGAGTTAGCCCACATGCCTCTTCCAGAAAGCACCTGAGAAGTTGGATCCAAAGTGGAAAAGCTAGTTCCCTCGTCTCAGAAGGATCACAGGAAAATGGGAAAAATGTCTCAAATCTTGACCCAAGTCAAGAGAAGAGACATCCCGACTTTCACTGCATTGTCTGTGAGAAGAATTTGTGCAAACCCGTTGAAGAGGCTTCCTCACCTGCTTTCTCAAATCAACAGCTTTTGGTCATGAAAGCACTCAGAGGACCCGCCTCACTATTTTCGCAAATGCTCCCAAGATGGACCATTCTTACTGGTGAGGCCAGGCCGGAACTCCAAGGAGCAAGGGAGAAAACTTGCATTGCCGATTTGCCCAGATGTAAGTGGACGCCTGGGCACACAGATGGCAGCGGGGGCCTTACCTGTTCTCTTCTCTGATTCCCCCCTGAGCTCCCCAAAACCTCCACAGAATTTAAAGAGCTTCTGTTGAGTGAATAGGAAGTCATAATTCAAAAAAAGATTTATAGAACTTGATAAAAATGAATGATGTTTTTACGTTTCTGCAGTTGCCCGTGGAATGCGAGCCTCAGCATATATCTGAATTATTAAGCATCTGCTTTATCAGTGCGGTTCAGTTTCAAGAACTGATTGGGCTGAAAAACAAGCCATGCATGCAAAGAAGGCACAAAACCTTAGGACTCTGGAAATGAATATACGAATCCACAAATTCTCATGAAGTTTCTGACCGTGTGTCAAAGCTCTGAGGAATGTTTGAATCTACTTACTCTGTGAACGCGCGCTATCTTTCACGAAATGGCTGAAATCCAAACTGAGCACTGAAATCAGGGTTGGAAATCTGGCGTTGGAAGTGAGGTGTGCTCAGACTGAATGCATTCAGGAATTCTCAAAAAGAGTTCACTTTGCTGCATATGTGGATATTCAATCAAAATCAATTGACAACATGCAAGAGGCTTGTAATTATATAGTTTGGTACAAATAAAATTGACTATTTTTTGATAGCCAAAGTTCTTTTTCTAGGCCCTCAGCAGCCTATGAATACAAATTATTGCATTTGGTAATCACCCAGATTTTACTGGCTACAGTAGGCGACGGTCCCAGGGAAGCTGCGGGTTAAGGAGTGCTTTTGAGAGCCGCACCTGGTAGGGAGAAGGAAAAGGAGGAGGAAACAGAGGGACGTTAAGGTGTGATGCAGGCTCAGCAAAAACACCACCAATCCACATGGAGCTCTGGATCAGGAAGCCTAGTAGAGTTGTCCCAAATGACAGCAAGAGAGCCAGGCCTTCCCCCTTTCACATCCACCAGCCATTTAGTGCACGTTGTTCCTGGCAGGAGGTGTGATCTTCAGATCCCACAGGCTACATTCTTTAGGTGAGGCAAACCCCACAGGGTAACAGTGGAGGGACCTCTTCCCAGCATCTTGGAAATAAGACCTTCATTCCTCAATAGGCGTCTTCCTGAGTAGGACAAAGCATCCGTGACAGCCCGCCCCTCGCAGCACTTGGATGCTCTTCTAGAGGTTCCAGGAAAAGCTCCTCCAAAACACCTGTGAGCTCTGTTCCTCGTGGGAACGTAGAATAGGAAGGCTAGTGGGACAAATCATGGATCCTGATGCCATAGTTGGTTTGAGGGTGACAACTGATGCTTATCTTCTCCCTCCTCTGTTATCCATTGAAGATTTTCCTCACTCTCAGCAAGCGCCTCTTCTGATCTTGGTGGCTTTCCTTGTGGAAAGACCAGTTACTCATCCTTGAGGGGTCTATACTCTATTTTCTTTCAAAAATTGGAGAAGGGAATACCAAGAGGTACCTAAGTAAATCACCTAGGTTCTCCAAGTCTTCTTCCTGTCTGCATGGGTTACAGCAGCCTTCCCTCTTCCTGAAGATCAAGTTCAATGATCTCTTCCAAGATGGTAACTCCTCTTTCTTGCCTGTTGGCCACAGTTATAGTCCAGTGGGGCTTTTGTGTCCCTTGTCAGAATCATTCCCCCTTTGGGAACCTGGACCTCAAAACCCACAAAGCTCAGTGTTTTGAGGATTCTTCAGGTAGGTCACTGGGAGTGATGGCTGGGAGGGCTGCTGTTTCCACTCCTTAGTTCCTAGACTTATGTATTCTGCTCATTGTGAACAGTGCCATGCAAAGATCTTGATTTAAGGTGCACCTGCCTCCTGAAGAATGGTGCTCCGTCCTCACCAGGTATCATCTTTGAGCTGGCGTATCAGCTAAGCCTTCAACAGGTCTGTCTATTGCACCGTTGCAATTTCTGGCTTGCAGCTGCTGCGTGATATAGCATGTGACAGAGTCAGTGGAGTCCATGGTCATGTGGCCATTCCTACAACTCCTTGCTGAAAACTGGGTTCCTTGCCCTTATGTGGTATTATATAGATCCCATGAACGTGGATGTAACACTATATAGGCCCTTGGATAGTGGTTCTAGCCAAAGTGCTAAGGGCAGGAAATGTAAACCCATACCCAGAATACGTGCTCATTCAAGTTAAAATGAATTGCAATTTCTTGCAGGGTGGAAGATGTCTGGTGTAGTGGATTTTCCAGAGTGTCTGGTTGGTCTCCTTGAGGAATAGTGCCATACTGGGGCCTCGCTGTCCCACTCTCTGCTGCTGGAATGTTAGACATTTGGCAGTGGCAGTAGCAGTAGCTAGAAAAGCTTTGGTGAGTGGAAGCCCATGCCAGTGGGCCCACGCAGAGCCTCCATCTTTGCCACCATGGCTATCCTGTTCATGTGCTGTTGTGCCAGCACTGGAGGGGCTGATGACAGGCTGCCAACAGTTAGTCTGTCATTTTGCCTGCATGTCTATTTAGTGCCTCTCTCTTGCAGGTGCTGACATGCGATGCAAAGTTCCCCACACTTTGTGCCCACTCCCACAGTCCACGCACATGTCTCCAGACCTCCTTCTTGCTCATCTGCCAGTCCTTCTCCTTCTAGACCCTGCCCATCTGGTCAAACCATTCACTACTGCCCGTGAGTCTGTGTATATTACAGCCCCAGGCCACCTCTCTTGCAACACAAAATGTATCACCAGGGACACCCACTGAAATTTTCTCTGCCTCCCACTGTCTTTCAAGACCACCCTTGAATGGGGCTGTAGTGCAATCCCTATCCGTTTGCAGCTTGCTCCCACATACAGCTCCAGCCCAGCCATGTAGCAAGCTTTAGCTCCTTCTTCCTCAATCAGCTGAGCATAAAGGACCTTCCATGTAGCCCGAGGTGCGAGCTGAGGGTGGTGCTGGTGCAGTACCAGGGGATGACTATCGTGCGGCCTCACTGTGCCTGCTAGTTCCACCAGAACTGAACCCCAGATGTACCAGTCCAGGATTACAATGGATTGCTCTGTGGCCCAGCCAGTGATATGATGTCTTAGTCTGTTTGTGTTGCTATAAAGGAAATATCTGAGGCTGGGTAATTTTTAAAGAAAAGAGTTGAATTGGCTCATGGTTCTGCGGGCTGCACAAGAAGCATGATGCCAACATCTGCTTCTAGAAGGGAGGGCCTCCGGAAGCTTTTACTCATGGCAGAATCCCAAGGAGGAACAGGCATGTCACATGGTTAGAGTAGGAGCAAGAGAGAGGGGAGGGAAGTGTCAGGCTCTTCGAAACAGCCAGCTCTCCTGTGAGCTAATAGAGCAAGAACCCACCCATTACCATGGCGAGGGCACGGAGCCAGTCCTGAAGGATCCACCCCCGTGACCCAAACCCCTCCCCACCTCCAACACTGGGGATCAAATTGCAACATGAGATTTGGAGGGGGCAAAAATCCAAACTATATCACATGACGTGGTGGTTCTGATAGAACCCATCTGTCTCATAGTGGGCTGCTTTGGCCACATGGTCAGTTGATGTCCTACGGTTAGGTGCTCTGTCTCCACTAGGTTTCTGTAGTATGCCAGAGCTGTTCAAAGTGGTAGAATTCTCTGCTGCAGATGGACTAGCCTTGCTCCTGATTCCTAGGTGCCTGTTTGTGATTGCCCATTGGTGCTTGCCAGAAACTCCACGTGGCATCTTTTCCCACCACTGATACCTCTCACACCTGAAGGCCTGCAGGCACAGGGCTGCTTGCACTGCAGCCTGGACCTGATCACAGCCCTTTCTTCTTCCAGCCTGCTTTCAAAGCTGTTAAGTTTCAGATGGTATCCTGGTCGAGGCAATATTCCCAGGTGTGGAAATACTGCTGCCATAACTGAAATGCACCGGAAGGTTTTACACTTTGTCTTTGCGGTGGGAGGTACAAGACACCAACATTTGTTTTTCCTTTGGATGTGATATCCTGGCATGCCCACGACCACTGCACCCATAAAAACTGCACCTATGGGCCAGGTCCCTAGAAGGAGGCATGACCTTGGGCGAGAAAATGTCCCTCAGCTGCGGAATCCCCAGAGAAAACAGACTGCTGAAGGCTGTCTCCCAGAAGCATCCCCTGCAGCGAGAGGAATAAATTCTTCTCTCCTGGCGGGAGATTTTCACAGCACACACCGGGGCTGTCCAGAAAGTTTCCAGCCATTGTTAATATAACAAGATCGGTTTGTGCGACATCGATGTAACCTGGCAGCCAAGGGGAGTGGACGGGGATGGGCGTGTGTGAACAATGACGACGTCACTGTACTAGCCAGTGTGGCGCTGGACGCCGCTGAGTGAGCACGCCATCACATTCAAATGACCGAGACAGTAGAGCGACAAATCTGCATCAAATTTTACTTTAAGCTTGAACATTCCTCCCCGGAAACTATTCGAATGATGCAGAAGGCTTTCAGGGACGATGCAATGAGTATAGCGCAAATAAAAGTGTGGCCCAAACACTTCAAAGATGGCCAAGAATCTGTTGAAAGTGATCCTTGTTCCGGAATGCCTGCAACAGACAGAGCACCTGAGCGTGGCGAACGTGTGCGGGTTAGGTTCAGAGATGCTGGGAGAGCTGTGTGAGGTCTCAAGGTGCCTACTTTGAAGGGGACTGAGGTGTCATTGTCCTACGTACAATGTTTCCTGCATCTTGCATTGTCTTCAATAAACGTCTCTCTTTTTCCTATTACATGGCTGGATACTTTCCAGACCTCTTATGTCCAACACACTGGCTCTTGATTCTACCTATTTAACGTGGATCTCTGTTCCTTCAAAATCTACTTTCCTTCTCAACGATTATTTCTGGATATCCCCAAGGAGTGGCATGGCTGAGCCCGGGGCCATTCCTGTCAGTTCTGCTCTGGACCCCTTTCTAATGTCCCCTATTAGGCCACTTGGGGAAGGGTGGGCGCCAGACACATGGTGCTGCTCCGAGTTAGTGCTCCCAAAGTAAACCCTAGAGAGGCCTCCCACCCCTAACCTGGGCCCCCCACCCTCTCAGATTGCGAGGCTGCCACCTTCCTTGGGGCCAGAGATGAGCCCACTGGGAGGGCCAGTGGTCAAGGTCCAAGGTGTACTCCATGTCCCTCCCCAGCCCAGTTCCCTCCAGGCACATTTGGATGGTGACACGTCCTGCCCTTCACCTGCCCTTGGCACCTTCTGCAAACCAGCTCTCTCAGGCTCCCTGCCAGTGCTGAGGCCACATGTAGTTACCAGTGTAAGCTTAAGCTTGGATTCCCTGTTTATTGTTTCGGACTTATCGTCTATTATAATACTACACTAAACATTTTCATTATTGTTTATAATGCTTCCAAGATTATCCTTTAAAACTTCATGTGTTCCCCACACATGCCAAATCCCGATAATGTGGCCCATTATTGATACAAACCAAAACCAATCTTTTTGAAACATTATTTATTTTAAAATTTATGATTGACACATAAGAATAGAATATCAACCTTATTGTATTTTAGATTAAAAGAGAGACAAAAAGATTATCAGCTCACTATCTAACTATGGATTTATGGCAGACTTTTTTTGTTATAATTTTTATCTTCCCCATCTCTTGCCTACCTCTTTAATGTCAAGAAAATAGTCATAAATTCACAGGCAAATGTGAATTCAGGTTTGCTAGTGATTAAGCAAATTCAATAAATTGTCTCCAAATGAAAATAGTAAAGATTTTTGTATGATTATTTTTAAAAACCACAATTTTCTCATCACTTTTAAAAGCTTTGTCACATGGTAAGAGTATTAGATGTGACTTTGGGACATTTGGATATATGATTTTTTAAAAGGCTTACTCACACAAATCTTTGCTTATTTATAACCCTCAAATCCACAAATAGAGCAGGATAAAATAAACAAAAAATTTCGGAGGAAGTTGAAAACATGGCTTGGGAAAATAAAAGGGAGCCAGGGGAAAGTTAGCGGACAAAAGGCCCAGGACCAGAGTTCCCGGCCAGCTGCCAGACCTGGACTGCACACTCCATTCTGAGTCCCACTGTGACAAGCAAAGACGTCACAACTCCCCATTCTCACTGAGAGCCACCGTGTCCAACACAAGGAGATGGGTCACTCCAAACCCTGGTTCATGGCCAAACTGGGTGCAGATGCACACAGAGAGAACAGGGCTGGGCTCTTTTGCATCTGGAAAACTCAATGAGATGAGGGATGTGAAGACAGCTTAGATACTATTAATATGACTCCATTTGGCTGGAAACAAAAGTCAAAAGGACTTGGACTTAGCCTGGGTCCCCCAGACGGCAGAACCTGAGATAAACGCTTGAGCGCAAGTATTTGTTGGGACACGCGGTCTGGAAAGTAGGAGTAAGAGACAAGAACGAAGCATGGAAGGATGGAAAACCAATAGAGGATGAGTTACAAAGTTGGCCACAGCTCCTGCAGCCCCGGCTGCCTGGGGAGTAGCATGAAAGATGTTTCAGAACCATTTGTCTGGGAGAAGAAAGAAGAGCATTTATCCATTAGTGCCTATGCTCCATCAGTCAAAAGTCTGCCCCCAACGCTTACTCCCCAACACTTGTGGGCAACGAGTGGGCCCCTGTGGCTCAGAGAAGCTGCAGGGCAGACTCTGGAAGCCCCAGCACAGGGGTGAGACCTGGGCTTACCTTACGGGAAGCAGTTCAGAGACTGCTTCAGTGGCTGGAATAAGGGAGAGGGGATACCCAGAGGCACTGAGGTGGTACCCAAGAGATGCCTGATGCACACTCCAGGTCTAAAACTGGTTGTTGCTTTAAAAGCATCTTTTTAGAATCTTTTGATCATTAGCCAATTGCTGATCCAGGCCTAGTGACCCCGTAAGAGTTCAGTGACACCAGGACACTTCCAACAGGCACTGATCTGGGCATTAACAGTCTATCCATGTGAAGAGCCAATACGTTCTTTGCCTCCGGTGTCAAAGCATGAAGTTTCCTGACTATATCAGAGATTATACCAAAAACAGATGTACTCCTTAACATCTATCCCAGCAAACTCTGCCCAAGTCAATGTCCTACGAATAAAATAAAGAGTCAAGGGAACAAAACTGTTCATTTTGTAAACATGCATAAGAAGCCATTTCTACACTCATTTTCAGGGCACCTTTGACTTGCCAGAAGCATCTTTCTTTTAGGGTAGACGATTTAATTGCAGTTTTAAAACAATGTGAAATTTCACACTGTGTACTAACATATAGCCCCTGAAAATCTTCTTCTCTGAGAATCAAGTATTAATTCTTTATGGTCAAATGAAGCCGTAATAAACAAGGCATGGTCCTGTTTACTTTTTCACTGTCAGCAGATTTCTATTGTTTGAAACAGTGCGGTCTTCTTGCTCAGAAACCTGCTGCCGGGAACAAGCCACTGGCTACTGCACCAGTCCTGAGAAAACTGGCTGTCGACAAAGTTTTCTGAATATTAGTACATGGCTACCCCACACCTCTTTGAGAATAATGTGTAATGAAATCACAACTTAAACTTTCTTAGCGGAAGAGCTCAGCAGATGCTGTGAAAGAATTGGAATCCTTCTAGCAATGAATGGCCACGGCGCAGAAGACGTCACTCAGGCTCAAAAGCATAAGCAGAGAAAAATTAGCCCCTTGGGCCATTGTCCTCTGTGATCCCTCTCCATTAATACCAGACTTAATTATTTAGTTAACCTATTAGTGGTGGGATATTTCATTTTTAATTAATCAATCATTAGCATTTAAGTAACGTTTATATCTGTCATGAGAATTCTAAATATATACAAGAGCTTTTAAAATCTTAACATCACCATGAATTAGATACTATTATTGCTATTCACAAATAATATACCTGAGGCACAAGGAAGCTAAGAAGCTCCTCCAAAATCATATAGCTGAAAAGTGCTGCAGCTCGACTCAAGCTCGGGCACCGCTATACAGCTGCAGTCCCCAGCCCCCGGCCGACGGACTGGTACTGCCCTGTGGCCTGTTGGGACCCAGGCTGCACGCACAGCAGGAGGCGACGCGAGTGAGCGAGTGAAGCTTCATCTGTATTTACAGCCCCTCCCCGTCCCTTTATCACCGCCTGAGCGCCTGTCAGATCAGTGGCTGCAATTAGATTCTCATAGGAGTGCAAACCCTACTATAAACTGCCCACGCAAGATGTCTAGGTTGCGGCTCCTTCCGAGAATCTAATGCCGGATGGTCTGCGGTGGAGCTGAGGCGGTGATGCCAGCGCTGGGGAGTGGCTGCAAATACCGATCGTCATTAGCAGAGAGGTCTGACTGCACAGAGACCATAATAAACCAATTGCTCGCAGACTCACATCAAAACCCTGTCAGCGAGTGGCAGGTGACA
Organism: Lepilemur ruficaudatus; assembly: GCA_963574885.1. Taxonomy (NCBI): domain Eukaryota; kingdom Metazoa; phylum Chordata; class Mammalia; order Primates; family Lepilemuridae; genus Lepilemur; species Lepilemur ruficaudatus. The sequence continues at coordinate 67,741 of CAUYRT010023844.1, forward strand.
ACTGAGTTGCATCTGGTGGCAGGCTTTATAGGGGCAAGTGAGTTGACGTACTTCAACTGTACAGCTGCATCTGGTGGCAGCTTTCAGCCAGGATCTGACACTTATTTTAGTGCACGTGTGGACTAAATTATTTTATTTACCACTTCCGCCCTCGTCTTTCCCGCACTGTGCACTTGTCTCAGTCACAGTGTTGGTGAGCCCATGAGCTAACCCTAGCAAAAATGAGTAAAAGATAAATGTCACTGGAGACCTTCTTTAAAAAAGGGGGAAAGACCCAATGATGAGACAGCAGAAGACTCTAAGACCATCAACAAAATGAAAGCTGCATTTAAAAGAAAATACCAAGAGTCCTACTTAAATTATGGGTTCACTGCCACAGGTGACTCACATTCTCCAAGCCCACTGTACATAGTATGTGGTGATCAGCTATCCAACGAAGCCAGGGAAACTTCAAAACTGCTTCGCCACATGGAGACCAAACACCCTGCATTAAAAGATAATAAGCTTTGGAGTCTTTCAAAACAAAAAAGCATGAACATGAAGAACAGAAGCAATTGTTGAAGGCCACCACCTCATCAAATGTGCACTGGGAGCTTCCTAGTTAGTGGCTAACCAACTGCTAAACTTAAGAAGCCCTTTACTATTGGTGAAGAGTTGATTCTGCCTGCCACCAAGGACATTTGCTGTGAACTTTTAGGACAGGTTGCAGTTCCAAAGGTGGCACACGTTCCTCTTCAGGCTAGCACCATGACTAGGTGAATTGATGAAACAGCAGGGGATATTGAGGCACAACTGTTAGAGAGGATTAATGAGTCACTGCGGTACACAATCCAGGCTAACGAATCTACTGATGTTGATCACAAAGCAACAATGCTTGTTTCTGTGCGATATATTTTTCAGGAGGATGTGCATGAGTGTATGTTATGAGCACTTTTGTTGCTAGCCAGCACCACAGCTGCAGAACTATTCGAGTCTTTGAATGATGACAAATCAGGAAAACTGAATTGGTCATTTTGTGTCAGTTTATGCACGGACAGAGCGGCTGCCATGACTGGACGGCTTTCTGGTTTCACTACTCGTGTCACAGAGGTCACTTCTGAATGTGCGTCTATACACTGTGTAGACTCTGTGTCATCTGCAGAGAAATGCTGCCTACCTGGAAAAATTCATCTGAACTAAACAACCTTTTGCAGGATGTGATTAATATTATCAACCACATTAAGTACATGCTCTTAACTCACGTCTGTTCATGCAGCTCTGTGAGGAGATGGGCACAGAGCACGCGTGTCTTCTCTTACACGCAGAAGTGAGATCTTTTTCTAAAGGCAGATCACTGGCTAATTTTTGAGTTACAAGAGCTGTTTAGAAAAACAGTCACCACCGGCAGCACATTTCAGTGACACAAAATGGGTTGCAAACTTGCTTACTTGTGTGACATATTCAACCTGTGCAGTGAACTCAAACTGTCACTTCAGGGGAGAATGACAATTGTGTTCAAATCGGCAGATAAAGTGGCTGCGTTCAAAGCCAAACTGGAATTCTGGGGGCAACAAGTGAACATTGGGATTTTTGACATGTTTCAAACATTAGCAGAGATTCGGAAAGAGACTGAGCCAGGGCCTTCCTTCTCCCAGCTGGTGAACGGTCACCTATCTCACTTTCAAAACAGTTTGAGCATTTACTTCCCAACTGCAAAAGACCCCTGAACTGGGAAGGAATGGATCCCCCACCCATGTGTGAATAAGCCAGGTGAATCAACTTTGCCTGTGCTAGATAGAAGAGAATCAACTGCTTGAGATTGCAAATGACAGTGGCCCTAAAAGTATGTTTGAGACAACTTCAAATCTCCGTACGTTCTGGACTGAAGTTGAGGTGGAATATCCTGAGATTGCCACAAAAGCACTGAAAAGCCTGCTTCCATTGCCAACGTCCTATCTTTGTGAAGCAGGGTTTTCTGCAGTGACAGCCACCAAAACGAGATTATGGAGTAGACTGGACATAAGCCACACACTTCTGGTGTCTCCCATCACCCCCAGATGGGACTGTCTAGTTGCAGGAAAACAAGCTTAGGGCTCCCACTGATTCTGCATTATATTTCATCAGATATTCCAATGTAATAATAATAGAAATAAAGTACGTAATAAATGTAATGTGCTTGAATCATCCCGAAACCATCTCTCTAACCTCCCTCCCCCACACCCTGGTCCATGGAAAAATTGTCTTCCATGAAACCAGTCCCTGGTGTCAAAAAGGTTGGGGACCGCTGCATACAGTATCACCCACACCTCTTTAATCCCAGCCTGAGTTCTCCTCTTATCACAAAACAAGGGAAAAATTTGTCACACAGTCTAGCAAAGAAACCTAGGAGAAGGGACCAGCCAAGGACATGGTGCACGAGCACATTACAGGCCCTGTGAAATCCTCCAGTTAAGAAACCTATTTGTCCCGATATCCCCTTTCGAGGAACGTCTATCCCACACTCATCACCACGCTGCTGAATATCACAAAACCATCAGTTCTAAACCACAGCCACTTCGCGCAGATAGCTCCCACGGTACCCCACGTGGGGCAGTCACCGTCTGGCCTGCATCCCAAGCGAAAAATGCACGTGTGGGTTTCTCCTTACGAGAAGCCTGATTGTTGATTGGCTCAACCAGGACCTAGGGAACATGCTGGGCCAGGCACGGTGCCTCATGTGGAAATGCCCTCCCCCCCCAGAACAGAACGGCCGGTTTTGGTCTCACCAAGTGCGAGCGGAGTGGGGGTGCCCACGCGGCCCGACTGTGTGCGCGATGAATACTGCAGACAGAAGTACAAAGGAGGTGGACAGGCTGGGGGTCCACGCAGACGGACCGTGTGGCAAAGTGCCCCTCTCCTGGTACCCCCACTCACCCTTCCAGCCTCTGCTCAGACATCCTCCCACCCTCCAAGCAGCAGGTGTAAGACCCTCCCGCCTTGTCCGTGGCACTTGTCACCTGGGCCCCAGCCACTTGTACACTGCGCCCCTTACAAAGCGAAGTGTCTTGAGGGCTGCGTGACATTTCACATTTGTCAGTCCGCTGCCTGACATCCGCACACAGCGACGCTCAGTAGAACCTTAAGGGAAAAGCGAGGGAGGACGCGAGGGAGGACAGGGAGGAGGACAGGGAGCACGGTAATTACTACCTCGCTGCGGGGACAGGCTAATTCCCCACAGTGTCTCGTCTCCTGTCACACGGCAAAGAAGCAGTTACACTTGGTGCTCCCGAGGAGCACCCCTCCCCCTTCACACATTAATTTATTCTCCGAACGTTGACCGTAGGTGATGAGTAAGACTCAGCGTTTTTCAGGGAGTTTACGACCTGGTGGTGGCAAGGCACGAAGGGCAATTTTTCCATCCCTTCGCCCGAATGTGAGTGGCAAAGGCAGGAAGAACCCCGACACGAACCGTCCAGGCCGGGTGCAGCCTCCCCGCCTCCCGGCTCCTCCCCGCGAAGGGGGCGCAGGGACAGCGGGCTCCGTCTGCCCAGGACAGGGCCGCGCCCAGCCGGCCCCCGCCCCTCCCCCGCACGACGTCACCCGGGTCACGTGAGTGACCAGCCGGTCCCCTCCCCGCCCGCCAGACCCAGCTGCTGTCCGCGGACCTGGCGCGGGGGCGGGGGCCGCAGCTGCTCGGCCTTCCCGCCCCTACCCCTCCCCGGAACCCTCCCCCTACACCTCTCCTCTCCACCCTCCCCTCCCCTCCTTGAGCCACGAGGGGCTCTGGCGAATTAGCACCGGCGTCATAAGCGCGGGAGCAGATGTGCCGGTGTCGCCGGCGAGGGTGGCCCCGCGGCCGCGGTCAGTGCCCGCGCAGGTGGCCACGCTGCTCTGCATGGCAATGCGCGGCGGGCGGGGCCGGGGCCAGGCGGGGACAGAGGCGGCCCGCGCACAAAGGCCCGGGCGGCCTTCGGAGGACAAAGCGTCCCGGACCGCGCGGCCGCCGCGCTCCCGCTGCGCCTTGGCGGCCAGGCTCTGCGAACGCGCCCCTCGAGTCCGAATCCTCTTAGGCGCGGCCCGCGGTGCTTCCCGTCGGAGGCCTGGGGACCGTCCCGGGAGGATCGCACCACGCGTGCAAGCGCGCCAGTCGCGTGAACATTCGTGGGCGACATTGGTACACGGTGAACAAAACCCACCAGCCACGCGCAGTGCCCCCCTCGCTGGCCTCCAGTGCCACGCAGCGCCCTGAAAAATTCTAAGGGTGTTCCACCTGGAAGAGCCTCCCATGAAACGTTCAGAAAAGCCAGCTGAGCTGCGCAGTCATTAGTCACCCAGGTATTTACACTGTTTTTCCTATTTCCTTTCTCTCTTGGCCTCTGTGGTCCCTGGTCCAAAATTCCTAGGAACTCCCACCTAAACACCAGCTTCCTGTTTATGCTCTCAGTGGCTTTAATGTCTAGCTGTTAAAAGCAGTTGACCAAGACACTGAAACAATCAGCAGAGGTTTGCAGGTGAATTGAAAAAAAAAATTTAAATTAAAAAAAAAATTGGGTAGGTCAAAGGTCCAGGTTCATTTTTAATCGCTTATGTCAAAATCACAAGGGGGAAAGGTAAAATTAAAATGTAACTTAATGCCTAAGGATCTTGGTTCAGTTTCGTTTGGCCTCTGTGTCTACACGAACCTATAAAACATGATACACTAAAGTATGAATGTTTTCATTTCTAGCAGGGAAAGAGGCCCTTTTTTCAATGTGGCATGACATTCTTTTGTTGCAGAAGGTTAAAGTTCATATGTTAGCACAAACTGTGTGTTCCTGCGTGTGCCTTACAGCTCACAGTGGCCGTGCGTCCTTAACTTCCTGCTGTAAAACGTTGCATTTATGTAGCCATCTGAATTGCCCCCTCTCTGACCTGGGAAAGAACCTTCGAGGTCACCTCATTCAGCCCTGTCTGGGACAGAATTTGCCTGTTCCACTGGCAGGGCCTGAATAGCTGTTCTGCAAGGACTCGCTCTGATGATGGGACCCTCCCTGCCTCGGACGATAGCATCTCTCTTTGACAATCTTACTGTTTTAATAAAGATTTTCTCTGTATAAAACTGGAATATGTCTCCACTGACGGGGTCATGCAGAACAGATCTAATTTCTTTTCCACATGATGTTACCCTTCAACTGTTTGGAGACCACTCTCCTGTCCCTGCAGAGTCTTCCCTCAGCTAAACACCCTCAGGTTCTTCAGCAGTTTCTCCGTGGCTCTGAGTCTCCCACACCAGCCCAGGCCCTCTAGGGATGCTGCCGTTCCTGTAAGTCCTTTGGAAACTAAAGGTGGAAATTCAACTCAATCTCAGCTTTCCAGGCAGCTCGAAAGGAACTTGGGTTAAAACCAAAAGGAGGACTCCGTCAGACCATGCGCAAGTTACTCACACAAAACTAACTCTTGGCTTTCCATTTTAGTCCTTTTCTCCTCTGAGTCAGTAATTCCAGACTCAGTTTACAAAGCCCAGAAAAGAAGGAAAAAGCCCTACTGTGTGCTCACTTTCTCCTATTCTTGCATTTTATCCTCATAGAAACCCTCTGAGAGGAAAACTATTATTATTCCTCCCTTTTTACAGGCTCAGAGGTCAAATAACCCACGCAAGGTCATGCAGCTAACAAGGAGTAGAGTGAGGTCTCTAACCGGTGACTTGCTCTTTGCATTATACAGAGCCCTATAGCTTTAGAGCCCCGTAGCGAAATTTGTTTTTCAGCAAGTTCTACAACATACAGCTTTTATGTAAGGCCAGCATATATCATATTCATACAGCTACAAGGACTTTCGAAATCCAAGTTAAGAACGTTAAGGAGGAAAAAAAACGTTCTTTTTGGAAGCAAATGAAACAGAAATTCCAAGTCAAAGCCAAAAGTCATCCTGAACATGCTTTTATTCCAATGGCATTACTTAACAGCGAAGTGTTACATTACCCTCGAATTTCCTGCCCGGCTCAGGGTCGGCCAGGCCCTTGGTGCTATGCAAGCTGTGCATGTACTCCAGCTATGTCCCAAGCGGTGCCATCACCCCTTCCTTGTGCCTGCTCTGCAGTGTCAGTTAGTGGAGGAGGAAAGAGTCTGTTTCCCGTGCACACACTGTCATTTCTCTCCAGTGTCGCTAAGCCTGCCAGAGCAAAAGTAAAACCACAAAAAGAAGATTTAGATCAGCCTCTTGATCACTCTGCTATTTTACAGTTTTAGGAGGTTGGACATCAAACACTCGAAACTGTCATCTACACATTCCTTCTCAGAATAAGGAAGCATTGGCACGTACCCCTGCTAGATTATTTTCTACCCCAAAGTGTTGGAAACATTCTCTCCAGGGAACTGCTCTACAGAAGGCACGCTGGATTAACGGTGTTCTGAGCAAGGCGATTCTTACTCTCTGCGATGAACTGTCACGTGCTGACATCCAGCCAGGTGGAATCCATGCCGTAGCAGAGATGCTGCTTAGACATGCAGCTTTTCCTAATTTGTTTGCTATTATAAACAGGACTTGAGAGGCCCCAGGAAACCCCTAAAACCACTATCACAGTGATCTGCTTATTTTCTTCATACTACTTATCCCAATGCGTCATTGCTCACCATTCATAGTCTACCTTCTTTCTCTAGATCTTGACTTGTGCAGAAGACAAGTTACCTCATCTGTCTTGTTTATTATCTGGCACATAGTAGGCCCTCAGGAAATACTTTTTTTTGAATGAATGAAGGAATACATCTTCTGTGCATATATATATTTCACTCTTGTACAAGTATCTTCTTAAAATAAACCCTTTGAGTAGGCAAATTCATAGAGACAGAAAGTAGGATGGTGGTTGCCAGGGGCTGGAGTGGGAGGAAGGAGGAGGTCTTGTCTAATAGGTACAGAGTTTCATTCCGGGAAGATAAAAAATCTTTCTGGAGATGGATGGTGGTGGCGGTTGCACAACAACGTGAATCTGCTTAATGCCACTGAGCCCTACACTCAAAAACGGTTACAATGTTAATAGTCTCATATCTTGAGCATGCGAAATTGAAACTGTGTTAACTTTTTAAAAATGTGTATGTCTGAGATATAATTGCATATATGTATATAGATACGTATAAAATTATTTTTTAAAGAAGTTAAAAACTAGGACAAAAATTATATTTACTTGCAAAATGGTTGAAATGCTAATTTTTGTAGTATGTATATTTTACCACAATAAAAATAAATAAATAAATTCTTTGAATTGGAATTCATGGGCTAAGGGTAAATGTGCATATTTTCAATTTTGGTATATATTTCCAAACTTCCCTCCAGAAGAGTTATGCCAGTTTATATTCCAACTATCAGTGCGTGAGAATGCCCATTTCCAAACACACTGCCAGCTCTGGGTCTTATTCTTCGTATTTGATAGGCAAATACACACACAAACATACACACACTTTAAATGCTGTTTTGTTTGAGTAACTGTGCTTATTATTGAGGTGAATATCTTTTTGTATGTTTGATATTTCCTCTTTTGTGAACAGCCCATATGTATCCCTTCCCATTTTTATTGGGCCATTTGTTTCTTTTTATTGATTTGTAGGAGCTCTGTGTATGGTAGAGATAGTAACTCTTGCTCCATCATGTCATTTGCGAAGAATTTCTTTCCCAGTTCTTTATATCTCTTTAAATACTATTTGTGATTTTTGGTCTTTGCCATATGAAATTTTACATTATAGGTTGAATCGATATAATCTTAGGGTGAGAAAACCATTTTTCATCCCAAGATTATAAAAATATCCATCTGTGTTTTTAATCCAGTACATGTATGAATTTGTCTGATGCAGCTGTATGTTGATAATAAGGAGTCAGGTAAAGGTCTGACTGATTTTCTTTCTAGCTAATCTGTTATCTCAACATCGTTTATTAAATAATCCATCCTTCCTATCCGTCACTTGAAATATCATCTTTTCATCACAAGTAACCATACTCCTAGGTCTGTTTCATTGATCTAGTCCAGTACCTAGACCATGTTTTATTTACAGTAAGTTACCAATATTTTTAGGTGGTGCCTATTGCCATAAATCCTAGACTAGTGACTAACCTCTGTGTTTGGGAATTAGTAAAAGATTGGAAAATTTTTAAATTTCATGCAGTTGTAAATTGGAAAGGCACAGGCAGATAAAGGATTTTCTGTTAGTGGAAGTAAGCAAGGAAAAGAGAGCATGCTAGAGGAAAACTCGTGGAGGACCAGTGGCGGAAGGGGAGCCAACACTCCTGGGCACGGTGGGTGTTGGCCCAGCGCCAGGCCAGCCCAGCCCTTGCATCCAGCTCGCTTTCCCCAGCTGGGTCCGCTCAGTGCCCAGTGTGGTGGACAGCCAGCTGGTGGGCTTTGCCCTCTTGACATTGACCACTGTCTCTTCCACTAACTAGGTTTGTGATATTGGGCAAGTCACTTTAACCAAACTGCTAATTCCAAGACTGATAACAGCTACCTAACATGATTGTTACAAAGCTTCCATGGTACATTTAAATGCACTTTGGAAGTGATAATATGGAAATATTCATGATCATTCTTCCTACTGCTGCCCCTATAGGAGAGGCATGGCTTCCCTCCCATGTCTTCATGCTTCTGCCTGTTCACCTGCCCCCTGGTTTTGCTCCTTTCTATGAGACAAACTTCTCCAAGGAAGAGCTATCAGAATGGTCAGACTCAGAGGCCACTTGTAGACCTCATTTGATGCTGAGCGTGATCACCTGGTACAATGTGACATACACTTGGGGAGTGTCCCTCTGATCCATCTCATCCAGGGCACTGCTGGCTTTGGCAGTGAGGTCAGGCTGTGCTCTGCCAAGCAAGCCGTCCTTCATGCTTGCTCTTTCCCTACAGACCTTCCTGCCTAGTCCCATGATTTGATTTCTTTCTCTTTGCAGGGATGTATTGGTGGTGGATTAGCAGGTCTGTTTGGCTTTACATCTAAACCACAGGCTCCAATCCAGCTGAACCAGTGAGCATCTGTCGGGGGCAATTGGGAGGTAACAATACAGTGGTAATTTGATTGCTGTTCTGCCATTGTCCCTTGTGTTCTCATACACAGTCCCCGCCTGTGGTTACACACAGTCAAACCTCATGGGAGGAGGACCGGCCAACAGAGGATCTGGGCATTCCTAGTTCTCCGGTGATAATGTAAATACCAACCTGGCCATCAAACCTCACCTCTCTGACCTCGGGCCTCCAACAGTTACCAGTCCCTGGCGTGGATCGATCGCTCCCATAGGAGGCCGTTGTGCAGAGCACGTGCAGTAGGAGTTCCATCAGCATCTGTCGTAGTGACTGCCGTTGCTGTGAGTTGCCACTGCGCGGACGGCAGGCACGCAGTGGCGTCCTCTGAGGAAGCGGGTAGCTCAGTGCCCGCGTCGCCGTCTCCGTAACCTTGGCCTTGGGACAGCACGCCTGGCTCTGCCTTGACGACCTGCTCTCTGAATCCAGCCCGCTCTCAGCCCCGGTCCCTGCCTTTTCTTCTTGGATTTCCCTCTTCTCCACACGCTGTCTGCATTGCGCAGGGTGGTGTTCCACCAGGCAGCTTGCCGCGGTCGACCAGAGACAGCCGAAGGAGTGTTCAGGGCACCCTGGGCAGAGCAGAGGGGCCGAGAGCGGCGAGGCCGGCAGAAAGCTCTGTGCAGGACAGGGCGCTGCGCACGGCAGGCGAGAACACTGGCGACCTGTGGCCCCGCTTGCCGCAGGAAGGCTGCCGTGGCACAGGCAGCAGCGTCCGCTCCTCTGCTTGCTGAGCCACGTGTCAGAAATCACAGGGAGGGGCAGACATGGTTCTCGGTATTGAGGAACGTACAGCGCAGTGGCAAACACCACACAATCGAATGAATAAACAGCTGGGACAAGCGCTGCCCAAGCCCCACGGGGCGCTGAGACCAAGGCTGGGGTCTGCCCTGGAGCCCCACTTTGGCTCCCACGCCGGGGAAGGCTTCTCTGAATCTCTCAGTTCAACTTCCAACATGTCCCTTTTTCTTAATCCCATAAATACATAATTGGAAAGATGTCCACCAGCTTTTCCTACATTTGTTAGTTTTCTCATGACAAAAGAAAGAAACCATAAGGTAGTGAGTTTGAGAGACCTGAACCACAGAGCGCCACTGCTCCCAGTCGTGTTTCCCTCTCTGTTTGCCCTTTGACACCTTTTACTTGATTGCTTTTGGGCCTGGATTAATTTTGTCTGGCCCGAGGCCCACGCTCATTTGCACGGCCATTCTGTGTACAGGTCAGGTCCGTGAAGACGGCAGGCCAGCCTGATTCCCAGACCCACTCCCATCCATCAAGTGGCCAAGAGCTCAATCCAGTCACTGTGAAGAGTGGAGGGTAATGAAAAATCCTCTGACCTGAGATCCTGAATCACCAGGGGGGCCCCGCAGTCAAGTTACGGGTAAACCACCCACCATCCTTACGTTCTGCTGGTCAGACACTTGTGGGATCCCACTGTGGGCTTTGGACATGTAATTATGGTTCTCATTGTTCCCGAAGCCAGAGTTAGCCTCAGATTATACAATTAATTGTGAGTAGGTGGAGCGCCTTCTTTTATTTTGAACTCTCATCTATGATGCTAGTACAAATTCTTGTCTCATTCAGCAATACCATTGCATATGCAGCTGTTGTCAGGAATGGGTAACTGGAAGGCTTGCTTACAAACACAGTGAAATCCATTATGAGAAAGTCTGTTCTTTTCCACAATAGTCCACAATTCTTCCATTCACCAAAATTTTTCATTCATTCATTCCATAGACAAATGTTTATTTTAGGCCCTTTCTATATGAGGAACTGTGCTGAATACCAGGTAAAAAGACTTAGTCTCTGGCTGCAAAATTGCACAGCTGAGATAGTGCCCACCTTGAGGGTGTGCCGGGTTGCTGTATCTGAATCACCTAGGCAGCATTCTAAGGCCATATATGCCTGTCTACCCTACCCAAACTCATCTGAGATTCTAATTTGGCAGGTCCAGAGTAAGTCCTGGCACATGGATTTTAAAGAAACTCCTGAGATAATTCTGGTTATACTCCTGGGTTATAAATGACGGGTCTAGCAATCTTCCCAGAACTCTGTAGAACTCAGCTCCTTTTTGGGGGCATCACAGCCATAAGTCCCCTTCAACCAAGCCAGTCAGACAGAGCCCACCAGGGCCTGAGCTGGGCAGTGGCAATCCTGGGCTCCTGGCTGTGTCCGAGGGGCTGGGCCCCTTTCCCCATGCCTCATGGACAGGTGCATCTTTGCTATGCTCCATCCTGGGCTGTCTTGGGCCCTCTATGCTGAACTTACCTGGTCACCTGACCTCTGAACTTGACACATGACCTTGAAACCATGTTCGGGTGTTAGCCCTGCAATTACACCCTATGACTGTCTGATTCCCTTTTTGGTGAAGCAAGACCAGGGCACGCAAGTCACAGATGGCAGGCTCCCAGGCTGAGCGCCCGACTTTCATGTAGGCCGGGGTGTGGGGAGCCGGCAAAGAAGTCAGAAAAGTAGCACTTAGGATAGTGTTGAATCTGCAAGGAGGAGACGGGTGGAAGGGCTCCACGACCCCGGAGGCCAGACAGAGACCAGAGACGGAGAACTCAGCACCGTGCCCCAAAGAAAGAGAAAGCACCAGAGAAAGTTCTGGCAACAGAGAAGGTTCCAATGGGAGGGTGGGAATGGGGGCAGGTTCTCTGAGGCAAGTGCCCACAGGTGCGGCGGGGGTGCAACGGGCAGTTAAAGGCCACGACCCTGCCTGCTGCATCCTCTCCAGTGAGCTGCTCCCGGCCACCTTCCTCCTACAGCTGTGGCCACATCCGTCCCGCCAGCCCTGTCCAGGAGCGAGCGCGCGCGAGCTCTGGCCGGCCGCACAGACATCCCCAGGAACATCGCCAAGCACCGTTTCTGAGTGACTGGCGATGGTTTTGCCTCATGCGAAGGCTACTGGCAGCTTGTGGATTCTGGTTCTTTTAAAAAATTTCTCTTGTCAAATCTGATTATTTCAGAAATGATATTCTGCCTGAATATGGTCAATATTGGTGACAAGTGAGAAAGATATTTCCAGTATTTTACAATCATGGTTTCATTTCACACACACAACACTTGGCCCAACCAACACTGGTTTAGGTACTGTGAGTCTCTTGAATTGATAAACGGAGTCAATTCATGAAGCCTTACTAAAACTAACACGCTTGCCTTTTGTTGTTGTGGCTCGGTACTGATTCTTGACCTAAATGACAACAGCTTTTCCTCGCATGTCATCTTCATTCCGCTTTCACTGAACACTTGCGAGGAGGGATGACCTGTGACACTTTATAAGTTGGCCCCAGACCGCACCTCCAGCCTCATGGTCCCCCACACATCCCGCCGTGTCCCTGGCCCGCCTCGCGCACACGCTCAGGCACTCCTGCAGTATGACGACGAATGAGGCACGGTCCCCGTTCCTCATCTTTTCCCAGCCTGGTGAGGGTGACAGCCATGCATTGGTCGCTTCGAGGCGATCAAAGCTATGGTGGCATGTGATCTAGGTCTTGGAGGACACAAAGGAGGTAAGTGGCAGGTGCAAAGTCCTGGAGTGGGGTGAGCAGGGAGGTCAGGGTGCTTGGGGATGGTGTGGCCACATCTTGGGGACTTCTGGGTGGGAAGACAGGCCGGGGAGGCAGCTCCCTGCTTAGGCATGGCCTTAATGCCCTGTGATTGGCCGTAGCAGGTTCTAGTTACGGAGTGGGACGTTCTTGTCATCTGCTCATCCATGTGCCCAGATTCTCAGGTCACATGTCCTCAGCCACCCTTCATGGCTTACCGCTAAGGCAGAAGGGAAAACGCAGACGTTTGTTCTTCGGGGGTGGAGAGGGGGTTGTCGCGGGCTGTTTATTTCTCTTCCTTTTGACTTGCAAGCAAACCACATGTAACCGCTGCTCAGATGTGCAGCCGTCCTAGCCGGCTGTCGGCCTCAACAGGGCCCGGACTAGCCGCGCACGGAGACTTACCCTTGAGCCCTCAGAAAGGTCTGCAGCACAAGCCTAAAAATAGGGACGCAAAGAAGCACAGCCTCAGGGATAAGCGTTCTTACCCGGCCCGGGGAAAGCCAGCTGTGTCGAGTTCAGGCTTCTTCCCGGCCAAGCCACAGGGGCGTGAGAGCCTTCCCATCTCAGCTTCTCGGGCTGGGAAAGGAGGGAGGAAGTGCAGAGGCAGGATGTGGTGTGTGGGGGCCGCGCTGCCTGCAGGGCCGGAGCCTCAGAGCACAGCTCCTCCGAAGCACCTTCTGAGCAGTGCTGACCGGTCACACATACACACGAACGCACACACACGTGCGCACACACGCGCACACACACCTTTATTTTAGTCTCCTCCGGTGGAACCCAGGGTTTGGAATAGTTCCCAACTTGGGTGGCCAGCCACTCTGGGCTCACGGTTTCCAGGGTCTCCTGAGTATGTACAGCCACCTGCAAGATAGCAAAAAACACAGTCTTTGCCCTGACAAAGCCACACAAGCCCAGGTGATGTTCACGAGTGATCATACAAAACCCAGAGCAACGACTTACCAGCGGTGACTGCCCAGTAACATGGCTGAGCCGGGATCTGCGACCATTTTCTGACCCTTCTGTGCCAACATCTCATCCTTCTGCCCTTCCATCCGTTCCAAGGGTCCAGTGGAGGCTGGGACAGTTTTGTTTTAAGGGACTCCGGTCCAAGAGGTTGGGATTATCACAGGTTTAGATCCTGATACAGTGTGTTCTAGGAAAAGACACCTCCTCTTTGCTTCTGATCTCTTTCCAGAAAAAGTAAAAAATAAAATAAAATAAAAAGCTACTCCCAGGAAGATGTAACAACATAGTCACTCCTGGATCCCCAGGGAGTGAACAGCTGCAGGGACATCCATTAGCAGATGGATGAGCTCTGCTCCCCATGGAGCAGACGTGAGAAGCTTTGAGCACATTTCCAGTGAGTCATCCAGAGGAGACTGGAGCCTTAAGAGTCTGACAAGGATCGTTACCGAAATACCCAGTGCAGCTATGGCCAACATCGGGGATGGCTTAAGTCTGTAACCCTGGCACTCTGGGAGGCTGAAGCAGGAGGATTGCTTGAGCCCAGGAGCTGGAGGCTGCAGTGAGCTATGATGATGACACTGTTCTCTAGCCAGGGCGGCAGAACAAGACTCTGTCTCAATAAACAAACAAAAAGGAAACTGAATAGAAATATTGGCACAGTCGACCCTTTTAAATCCTCATGCCACGTAGAGGGAAAGAGCTTCTCAAATAGGTTTTTCTCTGACTCTTTCCTGACCCTGTCTTTCTTCAAAGTAAGTTCTTTATGACTGTAAGATTCACAGAAGAGGGACAGGGATTTAGTGTCTCCTGAGTGACTACTGGATTTCAGGTGGAGAACGGCCAGTGAAATGGGACTGTGCCCTGGGCAGGGTCCCTCCATCAGACTGGCGTGGGAGCTGGGAGGCAGGATGGCAGGTGGTCGGACCAGCGTGAGGCCATACTGCCCAAGTTCAGTCTGTAATAGTTCTGTCATCTACGAGCAGTGCACCTTTGGGCAAATTGTTTAATCTCTTCGCAACTCAGTTTCTTCTCTAAAATGGGGGAACGGAGCCGCCTACCCCATGGGCTCGTGCTAACGCACCAGTGCCTGGCACGCGCCTGGCATCGCGCAACGCCCACAATGCCAGCTCCTCCCCCACCGTGTTCTCAGGCACAACCATGATCCGAAAACACCTTGTGTTAGTTAAGATCTTGACTCATTTAGAAAGATTGATCTGGCATTAATCGTAACTATTAATAATTAATAATTATAAATCATAACAAAAGCTGCGTCTTCTTTTGATGCACATTTTGGGGGAATAACAAACTGCTGGTTTGCCTTTGGGGAGCGTGGAAGCTCCTTGCTCGTTAGTGGACCCTCCCCTGGCGCTTCTGCACTCGTAGAGTTAAAGTCTCCCAGGAAGGAAAAGCCCCACTCCTACCGAGTGGTTAACTCACTATTTGGATCAAGCTATTACTGGATCTTTTTCCTTTTTATTTCAAAGAGGAGTCTTGTTATTCGATTTAGTTCTAAAGGCCTGAACTGTTACGGAGTAAGTCTGCCCATGGTGTTGACGGATGGGCGTTTTGACAGCGCAGCGCTTTGCTGCTGAGGCGTTTTTATCACCACTTGGTAGACAGCACCGAGCAGTGAAGCAGCCAGGACACCGACCAGCGAGGGGCCCTTCCTCTCCGCTGCAGAGATTCGGAAGCGCCCGCAAACCGGAGAGAGGGAAGCGAGTCGCCTTGCGCCGCGCCGTCACGGGAGGCGGAGGACGGAGCTGGCTGGCCTCTGCCCATCTGTCTCTAATCAGCAACAGAGGAAGTCAGGACTTTCTATCCACTTGAGAAAAACAATGAGACTTTACTGGCTAAATTGAAAATCCCCGTCACGAAACGTCTGCTGTCTCAGCCTCAGCAGGGCAGACCTGGTGGCACACGTCTGTGACGTGGCCGCGAGGGGCAGGAGCCACTGGGGAGCGGTGAGGCCGGGCCGCCCCTCGCTCAGCCTTCCCTGGGGCTCTCAGACAGCCACTGTCCTTCTGCTCTGTCCTCCAGAGCAGAAAAATGATACCACATTTTTTTGTTCCGGGCCAGATGCAAAACCAAAAATTCAAGTCCAAATGTTCTCTCAGGCCAGCGAAAACGTTCCAGGACCTCAGAAACGCTCACTCACCAAGGACCATTTTCCTGACCTGTAATTTGGTCAGTTATCACTGGTTTTAGAAAGGTTCCGGGTGGTCCGGTTTCCTCTGGGAACTCCGTAGGTTGCATGGTTTCAGTTTCCGGAGTTTTCTGCTTGCCTAGGCGTTCCAGGGCGGCTGAACTTGCTGAGAAAGTGAGCCCCAGCCGTGGCTCTGCAGAAGGGAGCTCAGTGCCGCCAGGAAGGGAGACTCTAATTGGGACCGCTCCCCTCTCCACGCCAGCCTTGGTCAGGGCGGGCCTGTCAGGGGAGGCTTTTACATTTTGAGCCCTAGAACACCTGCATAAGAAAGATGCTCAACTTAAAATTTCAAAACGTTTTGTAATGATTTATACATTTTTTATAAGTGCCATTAGATCTCCTTCCACCTTCCAGGTGTCAGAACGGCTAAGCCTCACGCGGCTCCCTCCCTAAGGGCCTGAGGAGGTCGTTAACTTGGGTGGCTGGAGCCTCTGATTCCTGCATAGTTTAATGCATTCCTCTAATTTGAAGTATGCAAACTAGGTCTTCTCCCTTCGAACGGTCCCACACAATTTGGTTGAGGAGCTGTGCACATTTCACAGCAAGAGCGCAGGGACCGTCCAAAAGGGATGCCAGTGCTCGAGTGAGCCATTTGCGTTTACTGTCCTCCCGGGGAAAATGAATGCAGGAACATCTGCTGTGGAAGTTAAGGCATAGTCTTCATCTCCTCCCACTTTCTCAGTCCTTGTTTTGTATAGCACAGCACTCACTAACAGCAAAGTAGGTTTTTTTGGTTTTTTAATGTGCATATAGAGCCTAACACACAATCCATGGTCCGGGCACCACTGTGAAGACAGAATGTGGCAGGGAAAGGTGGCCAGTGGGCTTGCAGATCAAGTCAGTGGAGGGTCCATCGGACGACAGCACTGGCTGGGGAGTGTCAGCCATCAGACGTGGCAGCCCCACCCCGGGCTGCCCCCACCCCGAGGAGGCCTTCATCCTGCTCTGCGTGATAATAACCTCAGGAAGATGTGACATCTAGGGAATGCCTGTTCCCTAATCGAACAGGATGCATTTCACACTTTTCCAGCCCAGTCAAAGTCTCTCCTTCCAGAGGCAGGAAGAGCACGTGTTCCCGGAAGCTAAACAAACAAGTAAAGGACCATTTGAGACGCCAAGTGGAGAGCCACCTTTCAGAGGGCACTCGAGCCAGTCTTCACTGTGTGTCCTGGGGGAGCCCAGGAGCCCACGTGGGTACCCGGTGGGAGCTGGCCGCCCCTCGCAGTGGCGGGGCCGTGGCGGGAATATCGGGCAGCGCGGACCGATCCCCAGCTCCGCTTCACTCGGGGCAGGGAGTCTATCGGGTGCCAATGCCTGAGTCGGTTTTCTTCCTTCTCTTCAGAATCACTTTTTCTAATTTCATTATGTCCCTAAGCTTGGCATCAAGAGCAATTAGAAAGGAATAAAGATAATGTCTGAGAGTGTGTGGGCCGAACAGATAAAAACCGTCACTTGCAGACTACAGCAGAGCTCTCCGGCAGGAGTGACTGCCCCTGAATTCAAAACACTTGGAGCTTATCTATAGGATGCCTTGAACTTCCAGGGCAGCTGATAGACCTGCTTCAGTCTGATTTACGAAAGTATCCAGCATCTTTCAGCCATGACCTTCACTTGTCCCTTCTTGTCTCTTCCACCAGGCCAGTCCCTAAGTGCAGTTTGGTCTCATTAACCAAAGATGTTAGAAGCAGGCACTGGGCTCAGGCCTCTCCCCGGGTCCTGCCTCCCGGCTCCACAGGATGGAGGAATTCTGCACGAAGATCTTATCTTTGCTGATCTTGGCACATTCTGACATCCTGCATGTGTGGGTCCCAGACGAACCCCAACTGTGGCCAGCTGGATGGATGTCACCAGGGAAAACCTCTCATCACAGCAGGTCACTTCCTTTCTCAGGCTACAGCCACTAGGGCTGGGTCAACCGGGGCTAGGGAAAGTAGGCCAGTGCAGAACTGGCTGGAGAAGGAATTCGTACAGGGCTTATTTAGAAGTGTCTATGATCCACAATGAGATTGATACCTCATCTCTGTTGAGGGACACTTTGGAGTTATCTGCATTTCCCTTCTAATTCTGGAAGGTCACTGAGGTCCAAACTATGTAATTCACCAAATTTAGCACTGATGAACTAGCTTTTCACATACAAATCTCTTTTCGGAGCGTCAGCGTATTTCTATTTTGTGTTTCCAAATATTGCCAACTCTGTGTGCCCAGGGTGTGGATTTAGCAGGGCCAAACTTGGGTTTCCATCTGCATGGAGAGATGTTCCTCGTATGTCCTCCCCCGCCAGTTTGCTGCCTGCAATCCTTAAACAGGAAACTGAATCTTTCCTTCTGCCATCTGATGTAAGGACTCTGCCAATATGATGGGAGAAGATGCTCATTGATAATTTCCCACCAGGATTTCAATGAATCCTGCAGAGTTTTAGCCTGACGCTAAGCTTTGTAGGCAGTTGGGGGTGGGGATGGGGAGGGGTGGTCGAAAGCAGGATGTCCTGTGGTCCTTAACACCCTGTGGAAGAGGGTGTCTGCGAGTGCACAAAAAAGGCCACGCAGGGAAAATGGAGGCAGTTTCACCCAGCCTAGAAAGTGCCGGGTCTATCACTTGGTGATTCCCCCATCGTAGGCGGAGAAGGCCTGTGCGTCAGGCCTCGTGGTAGGAGGGAGGCTGCCTAGCTCCTCTCAGACAATGCGAACAGAGGCTTAGCATCCCAGGCTCCCTTAGACACCAAGGCCAGCAGCACTCAAAGCTGGGTTTGTGGTCGGTGCACCCTGAACTGCACTGAGCAATATTCGGTCCCCTGGAAACAGCTGCCTTGGCTGTGAGGCCCAGTTCTCATTCACCTGGCTATAGGTGCAGGGACAGCCCTGTGGTTTCCAAGCCTTTGCTAAGGATGCCCCTTCAAGGGCAGGAATCCACGGCCCCACAGCCATCCTGCGACTCTGTGTTAGTCCATTTGCGTTGCGATACAGGAATACCTGAGGCTGGGTAATTTATAAAGAAAAGTTTATTTGGCTCACGGTTCTGCAGAGGTGCAGGAAGCATGGCGCCAGCATCTGCATCTGGGGAGGGCCTCATGACGCTTCCACTCCAGGCAGAAGGGCAAGGGGAGGTTAGCAGGGGCTGGTGTGTGCAGATCACACGGCAGGACAGGGAAAGACAGAGAGGAGGAGGGGCAGGCTTTTTCAACTAACTAGTTCCCACTCGGGAACTAAGAGGGAGAACTCAACTCCTGCAAGAATGGCGCCACGCCATGCATGAGGGATCCGCCCCCGGACCCAAACAGCCCCAACAGGCCCCGCCTCCAACACTGGAGATCAAATTTCAACGTGGGACTTGGCAGGGCCGAGCCAACCACATGGAAGCCATAGCAGTCTCCAAAAGGGGAGAGCCGATGTCAAAGCAGAGTCTGCCTTGACCCAACCATCCTTTCCATGGGACTCTCCAAAGGCCAATTAACTTTTCAGACAGTCCAGGAAGGGGAACTTCTTATCAGACAGCACTTGGAGAAGACCAGACTGACTTGCTTCCTCCTTCCCTTCTCCTTTGCGACTTGCTTTGTGCCTGACTTAGCCAGGCAAGCCGGGCCCCAGGCTGTTCTTCTTGATGGCACTGAAGGGATGGAAACAGAAAGGTACCATGTCTAACTTTTCTGCTAATGGCTTCTTAACCATCTTATCCAAAAGTACAGGCAGAACGCACAGCATGTAAGCACAATGGCAACCTACCCACTGAAACGGCTGCAATACGGTCTAGGAAACGCATCGTTAGGTGACTTCGCCATTCTGCAGACGTCATAGATTGTATGTACACAAACTCAGATGGTCTAGCCTAACCCTGTGTAGTTCAGAGGAGCCTCTTGCTCCTGGGCTTCAGACCTGTCCAGCACGTTACTGTTCTGGGCAATCGTAACACAATGGTGTATCTGAACACACAGAAATACGAAAAGGTAAAGATATGGCATTATAATCTCATGGGACCAGTGTCGTAAGTGTGGTCTGTCATTGACCAGAATGTCACCATGTGGTGCGTGACTGTGCTTGGGAACCACCCGGGACCTGGTGGAAGAGACTGGATCCCAGCCAGTTGACCTTTTACCTTGACAAAACTAGAAGATGCCCGAAAGTCCTGGCATCACCAGTTGTGTTTTAAATATTGTGCATGTTAATGTAATGAGCAGTATTTGGTTTTACTATCAGCATTTACTTCAGCATAATTACAGCCATTTCATTCCTTAAAAAATTGACTGTCATCTTCGTATTTATGATCTGAGTTCAAGAGAGCCTTTTAATTCTTTTACTATTCCATCTTTTAAAAAAAACATATAACATATAAAAAGAAAATGAAAAGGTTACTCACTTGACTGGTGTTGTGTTTGAAATAACTCTGAATATATTTCCCAACATTTCCTGATTGATTGCCTGGGAAATAAATAACCCCAAATGCTAGCATTATATTTGTATTTCTAAGTCAGGACTATTTCCCTTATTGCTTTGCTTCTGAAATAGATTCCCATGAAAGTGCATAAAATATCAAAATAGTATTTTCAATATCTGCCAAACCTGAACATTTGCATCTCAGCAAGAAAATGTGTAACCAGTGAGTAAACTGCCTCTTTGTCAAACATAAATGTGGCAAATTCTAAGGCGACTCCTTTTCAACTAAATTATCTCAGCATGCATAGCAGCAGGAAGAATGTTTGCTACAGGACACAGGCAAAAAACCCAATCTTTATATTATTTTTCCAGGAGGGTATTACATTAAGTTTCAGAGAGAAATGGTGCGATATTCTTGGTGAAATGGCACATTTTCTTTCCAAATCACCCACTCCTTTTCAACATGTTCCATTCTTTAGAAGGCGCCCTAATATTCCACTGAGTCACAGCTTTCTCTCTGTCCTCTCAGCAGGGCCTTCCTTCCCAGCACAGCGATGTTAATGAATTCTAAAATGTGACTCCTTGCTCCGGATTTCCACGACGCCTGACCTCCGCTGGTCTTACCCTGACCGCACATACATGCTTTTCAAGAGACACAATTCTGTCTTGTCTGGAGAGCAATGGAATTAGAAAGCAATCTGGCCCACACACGCAGCTTCCACGGTCACTTGGCACGGCCTCAACGTGCTTCTGGCCGGGCTGGTTTTGATCTGCTTTGGCTGTCCTCCGAGATGTCTAGCGGCTCAGGCATCCTGGTCCTCCCTTGCTCTGAGCCCAGGCTGGGCCAGACGCTGAGAGTGTCAAGGGTGGCCTGCCTGGAAGCCGTGGGGCTGCGCCGAGCCGGGTGTCAGCCCCGTGTCCTATGCACACGTGGCGACGCCCCTGTGCAAAAGAGACCCAGAGACCTGCCACTGGCCACCCAGCCCTGTCTGCCTGGCTTCCTGACCCTATCGACTGAGCGTCCAGAGTACAAGGAGCATCCGGTGGAACGTTCAACCCCCAGATCTCCCTCATAATACTGCACAGAAACTGTCCCTCATTCCCGACATCCCAGGCCCCCCACCGGCTCCAAATTGGAAGCCACCTTTAATTCCGCCCTCTCCAGTCCTCTCGACGTGCAATAAGTTGGCACATCCTCTACATTTGGCATTCCCATTTCTGTTCTCGATACCCTAGTTCAGGCCTCTTACCTGACCCCCACAGCACTCCCCGCTGTTATGTCAGCAGTCCGTTCCGCTTCCTCCCACGCTAGCATCACCGCGGCCAGATGACTTTTCCAGACGCATAGCATTGGCAACTTTGCAATGTCATCTTCCTGCTCACATTCTCCAGTGGTTTCTCATGGTACGTCATTTCCTTAGCTGGGTGTTCTGGCCCACTGCCTGTTTTTATAAATAAAGTTTTATTGGAACACAGCCATGCCCATTCATTTATGTATTGCTTATGGCTGCCTTTGTGCTAGGATGGCAGGGTCGGCTACGTGCCTTGCAAAGTCCAAAATACTTACTATTTGGCCCTTTACAGGCCACCCCCTGCTCTAGAATCTGGTTCCAGATTTCCTTTCCTTGTATCCTGGGCTCCCATGCCGCAGTGCCTTGGCTTCCACTAATACACTCTCTGCTCAGGGAAATGCACCCCTCCAAGCCCATCCCCACAGATACTTTCCGGGTCCGGTTTCAATGTGGTGCCCTGCTTTTCACTTTGCTATGGCATTTTGTGTGTTCTGACTTTTGTCATAAATCTTAATGTATTTATGTGTGTATCCCCTGGCTTCTCCTCTCACCCCAGCCAAGTCTCTAAGCTCATTGAGGGCAGCAGCTACATCTTATCTCTCTGTAAATCCCCCCAAGAGCTGCCTGGACATAGTCACTCAATAGATATTTGCACACTTACTTGATTCAGAAATTAGGAGTCTTTTCTTCCAGTGGCTTCCTTCTGGGGAAAGACAGATCTAGCACCTCTTATAGTATCCTGACTAGAGCTTGAGCCCATCCTTCGAAGTGCAGTATCACAAGAATGGAAAAATAAGCACCACATGTACTCACCATCAAAGTGGTACTAACTGATCAACACTAAGGTGCTCACATGGTAGTAATATTCATTGGGTATTGTCAGGCGGAGGGTGGGGGTGGGTAAACTCACAGCTAATGGATGTGGTGCGCACTGTATGGGGGAGGGCATGTCTCTAGCCCTGGCGTGGGCGAGGCAAAGGCATTACTTGTAACCAAAATGTTTGTAGCTCCATAATATCCTGGAAAAAAAAAAAAGACAAGGTGGGAAAATGAATACAACCTATGCTCCCCTGGGAAGAGTTTTATTTTATGTTTCTTGTTTTGTTTTGTGCTTTTGCAAAATGGGGAAGTACACAGCTCCCATCTAAGAGACCAAGGGATGGAGTCAGGACCAGAGAAATGCATGGGTGAGGAGGGGTACTATAAAAAGTAACTGCAATGCACTGAAAGTTTGTGTCCCCCAAAATACAGATTCTTAAAATTTTTTTAAATAACAGCTTTTGTTGAGATATAATGTGATGTTTGATTCGCATATACATCGTGGAATGATTACTACCGTCAAGCTTATTAATATCCCTCACCTCACATACTGACTTTTTGTGTGTGGTGAGAACACAAGATCCACTCTTAGCAAATTTCAGGTACACAATACAGTGTTATGAACCACGGCGTCCTACATAACTGAAAATTTATGCCCTGTGACCAACATCCCATACCTCCCACTCCCTGCCACCGCCTAGCAGCCATGGAGATGCTCGTTGTTACCAATGGTAGGATTTCCTTCTTTTTAAGGCTGAATAATATTCAAGTGCGTGTGTGTG
Source organism: Lepilemur ruficaudatus (assembly GCA_963574885.1). Lineage (NCBI taxonomy): Eukaryota > Metazoa > Chordata > Mammalia > Primates > Lepilemuridae > Lepilemur > Lepilemur ruficaudatus. The sequence continues at coordinate 90,710 of CAUYRT010023844.1, forward strand.
TGACGTGTGTGTAAAACAAATTTCTTTATCCATTCATCTGTTGACAAACACAGGCTGTTTCCATATATTGATTATTGTGAATAATGCTGTCTGTAATAAACATGGGAGTGTAACTGTCTCTTCACGATACTCATTTTATTTTCTCTAGCTTTGTAATATAATTTGAAACCAGGAAGTGTGATACTTCCAACTTTGTTCTTTTTTCTCAAGACTGCTTTGGCTATTCAGGGCCTTTCATGGTTTGATGTGAATTTTAGGATTGTCATTTCTATTTCTTGAAAAAATGCCACTAGAATTTTGATAGGTTGCATTGAATCTGTGGATTGCTTTGCACTGTATGGACATGTTAACAATGCTAATTTTTCCAGTCTGTGACCACAGGGTATCTTTCCATTTATTTGAGTCTTCTTCAATTTCTTTCTTCAATGTCTTATAATTTTCAATGTGGCATCTTTCATTGCCTTGGTTATACTTATTCCTAAATATTTTATTCTCTTTGATGCTATTATAAATGAAATTTTCTTGACTTTCTTTTCAGATAGTTTGCTGTTGGTGTAAATAAACACCACTGATTTTTGTATGTCAATTTTGTATCCTGAAACTTTACTGAATTTGTTTATTGGTTCTAACAGTTTTTTTTTTCTTTTTGCTCAGCATATTATGGGAGTACAATGTTTAGGTTACATATATTGCCTTTGTCCCACCCAAGTCAGAACTACAAGCGTGTCCATCCCCCAGACAGTGAGCACCGCACCCATTAGGTGTGAATATACCCATCCCTCCTCCCCCTCCCACCTGTCTGACACCCTGTGAATGTTATTAGTATATGTGCACTTGAGTGTTGATCAATTAATACCAATTTGGTGGTGAGCACATGTGATGTGCACTTGAGTGTTGATCAATTAATACCAATTTGGTGGTGAGCACATGTGGTGCTTGCTTTCCCATTCTTTTCTAACAGTTTTATTAATGGAGTCTTTAGTGTTTTTTACGTACAGCATCATATCATCTGCAAACAGAGATAATTTTACTTGTTTCTTTCTGATGTATTGGATGTATTTCTTTTTCTTGTCTGATCACTCTGGCTAAGACTCCCGGTACTATGCTGAATAGAAGTGGTGAGAGTGGGCACCATCAGATCTTAGAGGAAAAGCTTTCAGTTTTTCTCTGTTGATTATGATGTTAACTGTGGACTTTTCATAAGTGGCCTTTACTATGTTGAGTTCATTCTATACCTATTTTGTTGAGAGTTTTTATCACAAATGGATGTTGAACTTTGCACTTGCTTTTTCTCCATCTATTAAGGTGCTCACATGGTTTTATTTTTCATTCCATTAATGTGGCATCTCACACTGATTTGTGTCTGGGGATAAACCCCACTTAGTCATGGCATATGCTTGTTTTGATGTGCTATTCAATTTTGGCTGCTAGTATTGAGGATTTCTGAATCTGTGTTATCCCAGATATTGGCCTCTGTGGTTTTTTTTTTTTTCTTCTGGTGTCTTTGTATGGCTTTGGTATCAGGGTGCTGCTGGACTCACAAAATGAATATGGAAGTATTTCCTCTTCTATTTTTCGGAAGACTTTAAGAAGGATTGGTATTAATTCTTCTTTGAATATTTGGTAGAATTTATCAGTAAAGCTATTAGGTCCTGGGCTTTTCTTTGTCGGGAGGTTTTTAAATTATTGATTCAATTTTCTTATTTGTTATTGGTCTGTTCATGCTTTCTATTTCTTTTAGATTCAGTCTTGGTAGGTTATATATTTCTTTGAATTTGTTAATTTCTTCTAGGTTATTCAATTTGTTTGTGTATGATTGTTTATAAAAGCCCCTTAAGATCCTTTTAGTTTCTGAGGCCTCTATTGTAATGCCTTGTCTTTCATTTTTCATTTAGTCTAGCTAGCTAATGGTTGGACAATTTTTTTAAATCAACTCTTGGCTTTGACAAATTTTCTATTGTTTTTCTATCCTCTGTTTGATTTATTTCTGCTTTTATTATTTCCTTCATTCTGCTAACTTCAGGCCTAATTTTTCTTTTTCTAATTCCTTGAGGTGTAGAATTAGGTTATTTGAGATTTTTTAAATGAAAACAAGCGTTTATTGCTATAAACTTCCCTCTTAGTAGTGTTTTTACTGCATCCCATAAGTTTTGATATGTTGCATTTTCACTTCTGTTTGCTTTGAGATATTTTCAAAAATTCCCTTTTGATTTCCCCTTTGACCCAATGATTATCAAGAGTACCATTTAATTTTCATGCATTTGTGAATTTTCCTCTTTTCTCACTGCTATTGGTTTCTATTTCATTCCATTTTGGTCTTAAAAGATACTTGGAATGATGTCAATCTTAAATATTGTTTTGTGATCTACTCTGTGATCTATCTTGGAGAATGTTCCATGTATGCTTGAGAGGAATGTGTATTTTTCTGCTGTTGGGTAGAAAGTTTTAGATATGTCTGTTGGGTCCATTTGGTCTAGAATATTGTTCAAGTCAGCTATTAATATTGCCTTACTGATATTCTGTCTGGATGTTTCATCCATTATTTACAGTGAGGCAGTGAGTTCTCCTACTCTTACTGTAATTCTGTCAATTTCTCCCTTCAGATCTGTCAATACTTGCTTTATGCATTTATGTGCTCTGATGTTGGGTGTGTATATATTTATAATTGTTGTATCTTTTGATACTTTTTTCATTTTACAATGACCATCTTTGTCTCTGGAGACAGCTTTTTACTTAAAGGCTATTTTGTGTAAGTATAGTCGACCCCTGTTTTCTTTTAGTTACCATTTCCATGGAATATCTTTTTCTATCCCTTCACTTTCAGCCTATGTATGTGCTGAATCTAAGCTAACTCTCTTAGAGGAAGAAAATTTCTTGCTCTTGTTTTTAAAATCCATTCAGCCACTTTAAGCCTTTTGATTAGGGAGTGTAATCCATTTACATTTAAAGTAATTATTGATAGGTGAAGACTTACTACCATTGTTTTGGTAATAGTTTACTGTCTGTTTTGCTGTTGTTTTTTTTTTTTTCCCCTCTTTCTCTCTTGCTTTCTTTGTTATTTGATGACTTTTGGGTAATGATTTGTTCTCATTCTTTTCTTTTTATCTTTTAAGTATTTATTACAGTTTTTTTCCTTCTGGTTACCATATGATTTGCATATGGTTTGATTATTATAGTTATAATAATCTATTTTAACTTGATAACTTGACTGCAATTGCATACAAAAACTCTGTTTTTATTCTCCTCTTCCCACACTTTGTTTTCTTGTAATTAGCATTTATTTCTTTTTATATTATATAGCTATTAACAAACTTTTGTGATTACAGTTATTCTTAATATTTTTGTCTCTTAACTTTTATATTAGGGTTAAAAGAAATTTATGTACCACCATTACAGTATTACATTACTCTATATTTGACTATATAGTCAAATATAAAGTTACCTTTATTCATGAAATTTATGTTTTCATATGCTTTCACACTGCTGCTTAGCATGTTTTCATATCAATTTGAAGAACTCCCTTAAGGATTTCTTGTAAGGCAAGACCAGTAATGATGAACTTCTTCAATTTTTGTTTTTCTGGGAAAGAATTTATCTTTCCATCATTTATAAAGGATCATTTGCCAGGCATAGAATTCTTGGTTGGCAGGGGTTTTTTTTTTTTCCCCCTTTGAGAACTTAAATATGTCATCCTACTCTCTGTTGGTCTGCAAGGTTTCTGCTGAGGGAACCTTTTTCTTCTGCTTGTTTGAGTCTGCTGATGGACCTCTCTATTTGATTTTTTATTTCATTCATTATGTTCTTTAGCTCCAGAAATTCTGTTTGGTTCTTTTTTGATTTCTATCTCGTTATTGAACTTCTCACTTTATTCATGTATTCTTCTCCAGAATTAGTTAAGTTGTTTGTCTGTATTCTCTTGTAGTTCTCTATGTTTCCTTAAAACATTTATTTTGAATTATTTGTCCAAAAATTCATACAACTCCATTTCTTTGGGGTTGATTACTGGGGAGTTATTGTGTTCTTTTGATAGTGTCTTTTTTCCTTGTTTTTTTGTATTTCTTCTAGCCTTGGGTTGTTGTCCTTGAATTTGACAAAGCAGTAGCCACTTCCAAACTTCGTGGACTGTCTTAGTTTCAGCAGGCAACTGGTACCATGGTCGTACATATGCAGCTGTAGCAGCTGTTTGTGGGTGCATGGGCAGTCGAACTGGCAGGCACTTGGGCTGCATATAGTCGTGTGCTTTGCAGCAGGCACCAGTTCCCAGGCCTGGACATGCATGATCTCACCAGGGCTAGGGTTGGGGAATGAGCTACAGTTCAGTACTTGGTGGCTCCAGCTCCAGGATATGCAGTGGCTCTGGCTCTGGGCACCTCTGGCTGCTGGAGTCTGTATCACCAAGATCGCAGGAGTCCTCTGCAGTGGTAGCTAGGGCTGCTGGGGTCCTCAGTGGCAGAGATTACTGAGGTTCTCCATTCTCCCTCTGCCCCTATAGGGGGAACTCAGAGTGAAGAGCACTCCTTGTGGCACTATGCCAACCTGGGCAATGGAGTGATGAGGCAGAATGTTTCCTATGCCTTTCTATACATTCATCCCCAGTCTCTGCACTCCCCTGGACCTCTAGCCCCCTACTTACACTCTGGGGTTCTCCCAGAGCTGTCTTCATCCATGCAAAGTTGACTTTATCATTGTTTTTGCAGGCAAGTGAGGGCTGGAATTTCCTAGTTTGCCATCTTGCTGACTTCACTACCCAAATTCATATGTTGAAATCCTAACCCCTGGTGTGGTATATTGTATATGCTGCATTATTGTATATGCTGCATTATCCAGTATAAATCCTGACCAGATCCTTCAATCTGGGCTCCACATTGAGGAAAAGCAAATTTTCCACTTACAGTTTTACACATCTGATGTTTGAAAGAATTTCCCACAGACTATGAGTTTATGGCTCTGTTCCTTCCAAACCTTATTTCTCCCGCTGGATGATGTAGGCCTGTTCTACCTCCTTCGTATCGTAATGTTGGTGAGTTTCCATGTTGGTTGGTGGGAGTATTCCCAGAAGCATTGTCAGGCTGTAATGACTAATGAGAATTTAGCTATGCTCAAAAGAAACCACAGTCTACACATATAAGTCCCTAAACCAAAAAAATTGTACCCCAGCTCAACTTCCCCTTAGCCAGATCCCCAAAATGCCCATGGGCTCTCTAACACCATCCAGCACAAAGGGAAGTATGAAGGAATGGAAGTTGGAGGGGAAAGAGGCAGTGGTCTTAACAGATTTGGGCTGAAATATCTTACTTTTGAAAATTAAAAGAAATATATATTACCACATTGTAAGGGTCCTTCTCAGGACCTTGGAAGGGGTCAGGGTCAGCGAGGGGCCCTGAAGCTCAAGGTTCCTTAGCTTTGCAGTCAATTCACCACTGTACCTAGCAGTCCTCAGGTGTGACCTGCAACGAGACAGCCCAGGGGACACTCAGCGCCAGTGAGGTGTCCGAGCCGCTGGGCACTCATCACTCAGCCCTCTCCGTTGCATGACAGGAGCCTTCTACATTTTTAACTCAATCTGGGTTTTAAAAATATTTCAGGTTTGCCTTGGGAAACAGTGTGACAGCTTCCCAAAAAGCTAAACATAGAATTACTGTGCGATCCAGCAATTACCCACAGGTATACATACCCAAAGGAATTCAGAGCATGGACTCAAATAGACACTTGTAGGCCAATGTTCATGGCAGCGTTATTCAGAATAGCCAAAAGGTAGAAACAACCTAGGTGTCCATCCATGGATGAATGGATAAATAAAATGTGGCGTGTGCATACAAAGGAGTATTACTCAGCTGTAAAAAGGAATGAAATTCTGATACATGATACAATCTGAGTGAGCCTTGAAAACATTACACTAAGTAAAATAAGCCAGATTCAAGAGGACAAATATTTTATGATTCTGCTCACATGGCATAGCTATAATAGGCAAACTCATAGAGAAAGAAGGTAGATCAGAGGTTACCAGGAGCTGGGGGAAGGAGGAGGAATGAGGCATTATTGCTTAACGGTATCCAGTCCATTATTGCTTAACGGTATGTTGCTTGGGATGACGAAACAGTTTTAGAAACAGATAGTGATGGTTGCACAACATTGAGAATCTAATTCATGCCACTGAATTGTATACTTAAAAATGGGTAAGATGATAAATTTTGTTACATGTATTTTATTACAATTAAAATTTAAATATATATGCCGAAGTCTGTTTTACGTATCTGCAAGTTATATCTGAAAACTTTAATGTACTATCTGCTTGGTTTATCAACTATGAATGAGTTGGAAGGAAATACTGGGTTTGAGTCCTAGCTCAATTCAGAGACCGATTATGTGACCTTAGGAAAGTTGCTTAATTTTTTGAGCCTCCATTGCTTGGCCTGTAAAATGAGTGGGTGGAGTCACTAAATGATCTCCAAAGGCCCAGTTTTAATCGTCTGTGACTTTACATCTCTCTCTGGAGAGCACACATCATCTTCAGAATTATGGGAGAAAATCCTCTATCTGGCTCCCATCCCAGATTTGCAAACCAAGCCACAATAAGGGAGTGTAACCTGTTCCACTCCCAGCCCTGCAGATTCTAAAAACGGTTTGGGAAACTGGCAGCAGCTGTGAACTTGGAGGATTGTGCCTCTGCTGCACTGCACCGGCTGTGCCTCTGTTTTAGGAATTCTGGCGGGGCTTGTACTCAACCAGCATCCTGTCTTAGTAGCACTCACTGTACCCACGCTTACTGGGAAGGGATAAACCACTCCTTTTGGGGTCCATACACCAGGCCTCTAGCTCCAGCCCTTCCTGTAGGGTGGGGGAAGGGTGGGAAAAGGAGCCTTTCCTTCCCTCAACTTCAACACTTCAGGGAATGCTTGGGGAAACAGGTCTCATGAATTAGTTTAGCAAGATTTCTGAACAGTTTACTAACTTCTGATTTTAAACATTGGGACTTTTGTACGTTTTGCAGTTGCAAAATCCTTTAAAATATATATATTTTTAAATTTTCCCACTTTTTTGGGGAAAGAATATTGTTCTGATAGTTGTCCTTTGAAATTAATTATGAAAGCAGTGACTTTTTTTTTTTCAAAGTAAAAGTAGTTTTTGTGTGAGTCTGCAAAAATCTCTAGCTCATTTCTCAGATCAGGGTAGTTACAATAACTACAAATACATCAACCAAAAAGACAGTAATAGCAATAGTATTTAAGACTGTTAACAAATTGTAAAATCCCAAAGACTTCAACTTCTTAAATGCAAAGGAGCAGGGTGGAGGATTGTCATCTTAATTGTAGATCACTTGCCTACCAAGGCTTACCAGGAGTCCTGAACAAAGGGTAAAGCCAAATACTTCAGGACTGAGATCACTGACTGTCAACCAACCTTTGTTTACAAAGAGAAGAGAAAGAAAGAAAAAAATTTCTTACTGTCATTTTCTTAGTAAGGATTTAATTATTTAGTGAACTGCTGATTTCTCTATGGGATTTAAGGCTCTTTATATAAAGATTAAATAAAATTGGAACTAAGCAAATGAGAAAAGCTGTACCAAAGAAAAGTTACACATTGGAAAGAAAAGAGGTTAATACACAAATATACACGAGTACATTTTTGCATATTCTTGGTGTGAATAAATCCTCCTTTAATCATCACCAAATGTTATCTGTGACCATGCCATTACCAGTGGAAGTTTCTCCAAGAGCTATTCCATTAAAAGGTTCAGTCCAGCTATGTCAGAGCCCCACATATTTTGCTTATCTTCCTTTAGCTAATGATAAGGTAGCGAAGACCAAAGTGTGGTTTGTTCAATATTAACTTGAGGGGTCACTGCAATTGACTAAGCCAAGATTCCCAGGACTAACCTCTTTAAGTTCTCGGAGTTGCATTGTTCATTTCTCTGTCTTTGTGATTGATGAACTGTCTCCAGTTGGCCGGATGAACACTGTGGTTTCTTCGTGGCACCTCCCCAGACTTGACCTCCAGCCTCTCAGTGGTTACCTTAAGAAGCCAAGTGTTTGGATCCTGCCAAATAGAGACTCAGCGGCTTCACTCATTTTTCCGGTTATGTTGGAAAAGAGGTTTTTCTGTCAGTGCTTTTGTTTCTGATGCAGTTGTATAGTTTTGTGATTACACTGCAGTTTCTTCAGACTACTTCAATACCACCTTATATTTTTCCAAGAATTTCATAACCAACACATTTTGAAAATATTAAACGTACAACTGATTTTTTTTAAGTCCAGAAAATTTTCCTAAAAAGGAAACTCAATCCCAGCTTGTTTATTAGTTTCCCTGAAAACTAAGCGTTTCTCTCTTTAAGCGAGATGTTCCTTCAGCCTACAAGCTGGAATGGAGGTGAACAAGGTCACAGAAGAATTCTTCCAGAGGAGAGAGCATAAAATGTTTCTACACCCCTTTGACTAATCAGAGACAGAAAACCAGGGGCTGGGTGACAGTTCATATACGAAAGAATTCTAGCACTGCAAAAGAATGTTGCCCTTGGGCCAATGCTTTCAGAGCTGTAATTCTTCACTGGAAGTTGGCCTTGGGTAAATGTGCAGCAATAGACATCAGGGGTGAAGGGTGGAAGGAAGAGAAGGGCAAGAAAGAGAAAATGACTCTCTGATTGTTTTCTGGCCATTTCGTCCCGCTGTGAGAGCAGGTATCCCAATTTTTACTTAGCAGGTAAGGTGACCATAAGGATGAAAGAATTGAGTTCTCACCTTCTAAGGTTCATAATAAACATTTCTTGTAACCTCAGAACTCTTAAGTAAAAACATCCATTTAGATTTATTTTGTAAAGATTGTAAATAATTGATTTCACATATTTCTGTCTAAACAGAAGAGGCAACATATCACCTCAGAGCACCGCCCTGGGTTCCAGCTTCAGCTCTGCCACTCACCAGTTGTGACTTCAGGAAAATACCCAACCTCCCAGTTTCCTCATCTCACCTATAAAGTAGCAATGATGACACCTACCTTGTAAGAGTGATGGAGAATTAAATGAACACAATGCAGGTAGCATCACTCTGAAAACACGGTATTCAATAAGTGGTTAACATACTTGAGATTTTATTCGAAAGTACCTGACACACAGTCAATAAATTTTTTGAGTGTCTTACTTCGGTTTTATTACAAGACTGAGCTAATGCCTATAAGCATTTAATTCTTAAGCCTCGCAAATAGGGGTGACGCATATTTTACAGATAAAGAAACTGAAATTTAGTGCTATGGACTGAATGTTTGCATCTCCCCAAATCCGTATGTTGAAGCCCTAGTTCCCGGTGTGAGGGTATTTGGAAGTGGGACCTTTAGGAGGTGTCAGGGTTAAATGAAGTCGTGAAGGTACAGCGCTCATGCTGGGATTAGTGCTCTTATAAAAACAGGGAAAGCAGAGCCCTCCCCCTCCCCCATATGAGAGGACATAGCAAGGTGGCTGCCTGAAAACCAGGAAGACGCCCCTCACCAGGAAACGAATTGGCCAGCACCTTGATCTTGGACTTCTCAGCCTCCAGCTCTTTGAGAAATACATTTCTGTTGTTTAAGCCACCGAATCTAAGGTATTTTGTTGTAGCAGCCCAAGCTGACAAGGACACTTAGCAAGGCTAAGTAAGGTCACCCAAGATCATATAGCAAGTGTGTGTGCTTGTGCCACATACTGAATAAGTGTCTGACGCCAACAACTGGACTTTTTGCATAAAACCACGCTGCCACCCAATGTTAGAGGGAAGCAACTTGGGTTTCTCCAGACAGAAAGTTCCCCTAAGCTACTCTGAATGCAGCTGGTACACGTTGTTATCTGCGTTACTATTGCCATATGTAAGTTATTTGACTGCTCTCTGCCTTGGTTTTTCATCTGTAAAATTCAGATAATACTAATACTCTATCTCACAGTGTTGTTAAGAGAATTATATGAAGACATATGAAGATCAGTGTTTGGCATATAGTAAATTTTACTATTACTAACTTTAATTACTATTATTATTATTACTTTTTATAACCCTGAGATCAACCCAGATTAATCTTTGGGAGATGGGAGGATACAACGAATACTGTATTTCCAGCACAGGCTGTATGACTTTATACAGTACAACACTAGTGTTATTACTTGTGGAATAGTGGCCTTGTTTCCTGAAACCATCTCTGGGCATTTTAGAGCAGAACTTGACTTAGTCCCCTAGTAGAATCACCAGCAGAGCTTTTAGAAAACACACCTCAACCTACATTCCCGTTGCTAATCCACTCCCCCTCTTACTTCCACCCCCTTTCCATGCCAGACCACTAGTCAGAACGTGTAGGGTTGGGCCCAGAAATCTCCACTTTGAACAAGTATCCCAAGTGACTCAGATGTGTGGCCTTCTAATCCAGTCCATTAAGAAAAAAGAGAGAGAAAGAGAGAGACCCAGAGAGGTTAAGTTGATTCTCCTGAGGTTCAGGGCTCTGTCTACCATACGGGGTTGACATTCACCCAGTGCTCTGCTTCATTGTTCTAGGTCTATTTCCAAGACAGATTTTTGTCCTTGTCAGTCAAAATAATTAAACGCTCAAGAAAAAACATTCACAGATTCCCTCCTTCACAGCAGGGATGTTGGGTAGCTGAGGATTGGGGGAGGACTTGAGTGCCAAAATCTCCTCTCCCCTTTTCTGTGAACTAGGGTGGCAAATGAAGAAAGCACCTCTCACACAAGTGGGCTGGACTCTGGGCCTGTCATAAATACCGTTGGGATTCTCCATGTAAACATGTAATTTATCTTCTATTTGGTTTAGTCCTGGTTGAAGGATAATCTTAGGTTACCCATTTGAAAAGCACCTTATCTCTCTTTAGCATTTTCAACCAGATGTGACCTTCTTCTTCCGTGGTTCAGGCCACTGTTGACACTGAGTTTGGGGCTGGCCCATTCATCCTTCAGAAGACGCTCAAGTTGTTCATTTACTTATTCGGGGACCAGCTTAACTGTGCTTGTAGACCTAGCAAATGGTTTTCATAGCAAACATGTTTTTGTGCTATTGACTTGTAAACATGGCCTTAAGGGCAACAGGATCTTTTGTCTGAGAGCTCCCAGGTATTTCAAGAAATCTAAGATCAAAAAAGTCTCTTCAAGGCTTCCAAAAGCCAATTTGTAAATATGGTCTAACAACCGGCTTAACCACTGTTTAAAAACATAGGAATGCAATCATTTTTTGAGGGTAGCTTTTAAGTATCTCCCAGGCAGAGACACCTTATAAATTGTGAAAAACAGCTGTAGCCACCAAGAGAAAACTAAGGAATTGTTATAAATACCTGACCTTACCTGTCAGCAGCAAAGCTGAAAGTATGCTTACTGCTATGAGGGATGTTTCTATTTTCCTAAAAAGGAAGAAAAAAATTAGTCATAGGGACTTGTTTCTACCTTAATAAAGATATTCCCTCTGTGGAATCTTTCCTTTGGGTTGCCAGGAATAGAAAATTGGATGGAAAATATGGAAAATACAGTCTTTTTTTTTTTTTTTAATCTGGTGGGTTTTTTTCTCCTGAAGCCCAGAGGGAAAAGAAATGTTCCCATAACAAACATCCTGTGCTTCTTTTATTGTAACACTCATCAATCTTGTAATTGCTTCTTCAATATCTGTCTTTCCAATTGGACTATAAATTCCATAAGAGTGACTATGTTTTCCTAATTCACTATTGTGTCTCTGATATAGAGCCCTGGCACATAGTTTGATGTCCAATTAATAATATCTTTTGAATAAATGTTTAATAAATTACATTAAAGCCATAGCCTTCAATAGGAATAATGGGAGCCTTTGAGATTTAAATTGCAGATGAATCCACTCTGTGGAGTTGGAGCTGCTGTATGCATTCAAGGTGGTGGAGTTTATAATGGAATTAATTAGGTGAAGGAAGGAAAATTTCTAGTTTCGAAGGCAAAAACAGGGAAGAACCTGGCATTGGTAATCATTAAGAACCTAAGAGAAAAATGTCAAATTGCACCTAAGTCTAGTTGCCTTGAAACATTTTTTGTCTATTATATAGTACATGGTAGTGTTTTAGGTTCCATTTGTTTTAACAAAGAGAGGTTTTAGATTTTTTTAAAAGTACTAGTATAATAGTAGTCACATCTGCGGTTTAAACTGTATAATTTCAACAACACAATTAGCATCCTGAAGCCATCTGGGGTGGTGCAACATCATTGCTGGTTTTGTTGTTGATAAATAAAGGTCTTGAAAAAACAATCTTCAAAGTTGAACATATAAGTGTCTGCAATGTCATCAATGCTACCTTCTATAAAAAATTAAGAGAACAGTATCATTTCATTGAACAATTTCTTGCGATGGGTTGAATATCTGAAAACATAACAGTGAAAGAGTCGAGTTGAAAAATGGTTGAGAGCATATCTTCCTGTCAAGCTTCAGTCCCTTGACAGTGCTGCTGCTTCTGAAGAAAACTGAAAGTAATTGACTCGAATTTTAATAGCAGATTAGTGTCAACATTGCAAAGCTGTGAACATAGAGAATAAAGGAGATAAATACATCGACAATGGCCTTTTAGTTAAAGAATTTTGAATGGACTTCACTTAGAATTAAAAGACCCTTGGGAATAATGTGTGCCTGCAAATTTAAATATTTGACTTGTTTTCAGAAAGTCCACAATTTGACAGCTTTATTGAGGTATAATGACATACAATAAACTTCACATAGATTAAGTGTACAATTCAATGAGTTTTCATATATGTTTATACCTGTGAAAACATCACCACAATCAAGACAACCCATCACCCTCCAAAGTTTCCTCTTGACCCTTCATTATCCCTCACTCTCATTCCTTCCCCAGGGAGACTAATCTACTTCTTTTTTTTTTTATTGCATTTTTTTTTAAAGCAGATAGCATAAAGTTTACCATCTTAAAGAAATAATAACGATTAGAGCAGAGATTAATAAAATTGAGAATGGAAGAATAATTATAAAAATCAATGAAGCTGGCTGGGCGCAGTGACTCACGCCTGTAATCCTAGCACTCAGGGAGGCCGAGGCGGGCGGATTGCTCAAGGTCAGGAGTTCGAGACCAGCCTGAGCAAGAGCGAGACCCCATCTCTACTAAATAATAGAAAGAAATTAATTGGCCAACTAAATATGTATAGAAAAAAATGAGCCAGGCATGG